>JAXQQM020064871.1:0-61584 GCA_034641835.2 Pinus albicaulis | reverse complement strand
AATTAATTGTAATTTTTCTCATTGGCCTTGATGCCATCCTGTACAGCTCCATTCTTATTTTAATACCCAAGAGGTGATTTTTGAAATACTTTCATATCTAGTTTTCATATCTGGATTTCACATTTCAAGTTGACAATATAACAGATAAGTTGACAATTTTTTCAAATGCAAATCTAGATAAAAGCATGGCTGTCTTTGTCAATGATTTTTGGAATACCTCTTATCGTCTAAATTATTAAAATATGAGTTCTGATTTGTTGCATTGTTTGTCAAACCACCTTTTTTGTTGCAGTATTTGTAAAAACCAAAGTTTGATAATATAAGTTTATTAATGTCCAGCAAATGATCAAAGGAGTATGTCAATGGGAAGACCAAGGGTTAGCTCAACTGGTTTTTTTTCATGTTGTTGGGCATCTGCCTAGTTCAACCCTCCTGGTTAGGCACACTAGTCTATGACTTTAGCGAACAGGGTTACTAGGGATGCCATCCACAAACATGAGGAAGCATCTCTTGGGTTTCCCCACAAGGTTTTCCTTGGGGAAAATGTTAGGTCAATGGGATTATAAGAGTACATCACTAGCCAAAATACAATGTGGAAGTGTGGAAGTGTGGACTATAAAGATGCTAAAAATCATATCAAAACAGATTTTTAATTGTGCTAGAAGCAGAACAACAAGAGAAGATAAGAAAGTACATGACTCGGAGTGGAGATAAAGTAATTACAAGAAAAAGATAATATGTATGATATCTGAGGACCAAAGGAACTTTAGTTTGAACTAGTCATGGTATGCTAGTGCTGACAGGTGAGGACGAGCAATTAGATCAAGGGGGGTCTCCCTGCTAGAGTCCTCAATGACCGCAAAATTTTTTTTGGACTAGTGGATGATGTCCTTTGGAGTGTGTCTGGGACTGATAGGGCTCTACAGTATGATCCTTGTGGGAAGCCCAAATTTGAGCAAGCTCTCCTAACATCCAGGCATGGAAAAATTCTCCTGATGGATGGTTGGCTGTGTGGATTTGGGGGCACCCAGCTCCAAGGCCTTGTCGAGTTGTCTACTAAATTGTCTTGTTGGTAAAATGGTGTGCACGTGTGGCCTGGAACAACAACTCCATAAGGACCTTGTGAGGTAAGTGACTAGTCCACTCCTTTCCCATATGGGAAGGGGATATTGAGAAATATATGCACAGATCGACAAAATAATTGTATTAGCGCTGAGAACTCTATTATCACAGTGGTTTGTGAAGCTTTCCAATGAATGAACAAAATGTATTTCATTCTGAAAGTACCCTATAATATATTCTACTATCCTATTATCAACTATATAATTTAGTTTAACTAATTATATAAATGGATGCAAATTAATGCTTATTTAGAGTCTTGTTGATCAAAATAATAGTTTATTGCACCTATATTTTATAGTATTATAGTATTTTGGTATTAAAAATAATATCTTCTAAAATTTGGGTTTCGAAAATTGTTGATAACTTCTTGACTGAAGTGCTTGAGTCTCTCCAAGGAGATGCAATGAGTCACAAATCAATCAAAGTAAGGCAGCAAGCTTCACATTAACAAATCAGCCATATCTTCATCTTCTACTAGCTTCTTAACAAACATGAAAGATATTATGAATCTTGCTGCCTTGGGGCAGCTCTAACTCATATGCAACCTGCCCGATGCTGCGTATCACCCTGTATGGCCCATAAAAGCGGGGCTTAAGCTTCTCCGCCCCCTTCTGCTTAAGCGAAGACTGTCGGTATGGCTGTAGTCGCAGGTAGACCAAGTCCCCTACCTCAAAGTGTCTCTCCACCCGACCCTTATCAGCATACAGCTTCTGTTGATTCTGTGCTGTGGCTATGTTATCCTTGAGAGCTCGGAGGATATCTTGGCTCTCTTGGATCCATATCTTGGCTTTCGGAGCCCTGCTAGCACCAAACATCATGTCCACAAAAGATAAGAGATGATATCCATATAAAGCATAGAAAGGTGACATACCAATGGACATGTGATGCGTCGTGTTGTAGCAGTACTCACCCAGATGCAGCCACTTCAGCCATGCCCTCTGCTGCCTGCCGACATAGTTACGCAAGTAGCCCTCCAGCCACTTGTTAACTATCTCTGTCTGCCCGTCCGTCTGGGGGTGATAACTAGTGCTCGGTGTCAACTCCGTCCCCACTAGCCGGAAGAGCTCCTGCCAAAATCCGCCCATGAAGCGGCTGTCTCTGTCGCTGACAATGGTCTTAGGTAGACCATGTAACCTGAAAATCTCCCTGAAGAACAACTCAGCCACCTGCGCTGCTGTGTGGTGTGCGGATATGGCAAAAAAATGAGCATACTTCGTCAGTCGGTCAACGACGACAAAGATGCAGTCCTTGCCCTGCACCATGGGCAACCATGTGATGAAGTCCATCGATATGCTCTCCCATTTCCCCTCTGGAATGGGAAGAGGCTGCAACAACCCTGCAGGATGGCTCATCTCTCCCTTGTTTCTCTGGCAAACATCGCACTCCCTGACATGCCGGAGTACGTCCTCCTTGAGGCCCTTCCATGAGAACCTCTCCCTGATAGCCCTGTAAGTCTTGGTGAACCCCTGATGGCCCGCCAATGGAGAATCGTGTGAAGCCTGGAGTATCTTCTTCTTGAGCTAAGATCCCTCAGTCAAGAAGATCCTGTCCCTGTAATAGATGATCTCGTCGACCACCCTGTACCTGTCATCTGCGACTTGCCCATCCAACACCTCACACGCAAACCTGTCCTTCGAGTACTCTACCAGCAGTCGAGCCCTCCAATCAGCGTCCAAGCTCATAAGAGATAACGTGGCCGGTCTACGAGAAAGGGCATCAGCTACCACGTTATTCTTGCCTTTGACGCACTCTATGTCAAAGTCATAGGCTTGGATCTTACTGATCCACTTCTGCTGTCTTTCCTGCAACTGCTTCTGCTCTAGAAAATACCTCAGGCTGTTGTGATCTGATCTCACCCTGAATCTGCTGCCCACTAAATACTGCCGGTATTTGGCCAATGCATGCATGATGGCCAACATCTCCTTGTCGTATATGGAATACAACCTCTCATGCGGAAGGAGCTTCCGGCTCTCGAAAGCTATAGGGTGACCGCCCGCATCAATACCGCACCAATCCCCTCTCCTGATGCATCACACTCGAGGACAAATGGCTGTGTGAAATCCGGCAATGCCAGCACGGGGAAGCTGCTCATCACCTCCTTGAGCTTATCAAAAGCTCGCTGTGCTGTGTCCGACCAACTAAATGCCCCCTTCTTCGTCAAGTCTGTGAGGGGTGCAGCAAGCTGTGAGAAGCCCTTGACGAACTTCCTGTAGTATGTGCAAATGCCAATAAATCCCCGAAGCTCAGTCACATTCCTCGGCTCTGGCCAATCTCTGATGGCCCTGATCTTCTCCTCATGGACTCTCACCCCGTCCACTCCTATAATGTGCCCCAAGTACAACATCTCCGTCAAGCCGAACTCACACTTGGAGAGCTTGGCATAGAACTGCTGCTCCTCCAAGATGCGCAAAACTGTCTCAATGTGTTGGAGATGCTCCTCCCAAGTCCTGCTATATATAAGTATGTCATCGAAGAAGACCAGCACAAACTTCCTCAGATGACCCCTGAAAATGTGGTTCATGCACGATTGAAAGGTAGCGGGTGCATTGGTCAGCCCAAAAGGCATGACCAAAAACTCGAAGTGCCCATAATGACACTTGAAGGCGGTCTTGGGAATGTCCTGTTCCCTCACGCGTATCTGATGGTACCCGGATCTCAAGTCAATCTTTGAGAAGAACCGTGCTCCTCTCAACTCGTCCATCAGCTCATCGATCCTGGGAATGGGGTACCTGTTCTTCAGGGTCTTCTTATTCAGAGCCCTGTAGTCAATGCACATTCGCAATGTGCCATCCTTCTTCTTCACCAGCACTACAGAAGAAGCAAAAGGACTCGTGCTCGGCCGAATGTGACCAAGGGCCAGCAACTCCTGAATAGCACGCTCTATCTCGTCCCGATAGGCCTTGGGATGCCTATACGGTGTGTTGATCACTGCCTGTATCCCCTGCTCAAGCTCGATAGTATGCTCAAACCCCCGATTCGGTGGCTGCCCTGGTGGAATATCCCCAAATACTGCTGCATACCTGTCGAGAATAGACTATAGCTCAGGATGCACTGTCTGACCTGTATCCACCGCCTCTGAAGCTCGCAACTCTACAGCCCACTCTATGTCTCCCTTGCGGAAGGTCGCCTCCATCCTATGTGCCGATACTGTCTGAGGCGGGTATGTGTGCTGTCCCTGTATCTTTTCATGCCTCCCTGTCTTGGGATCATCCTACTCCATCTCTAGGGCCTTCCAATCTGTCGTGACCTTCCCCAGAGTAATGAGCCACTGAACACCCAATATCAGGTTGGTGTCCGGAATATCTACCACAAAGAAATGATCTGTCAATGTATAAGTGCCCATCGTCACCGATAACTCTGGGACATACCGAGCGCATGCCATAGTCTGATCTCCTGGGACCAAGACGGAAAATCCATCAAAACCCTCCGTCTGTATGCCTCTCCGCTCAACCATCCGAGCATCAATAAAGTTGTGGGTGGCCCCACTATCAACCAAGACTGAGACCCGTTGTCCGCGTACTGTCCCCCGTACGCGTAGCATCAAGTACTTGGGAACTCCCCGCAATGCGGCTAGAGCTCCTCCAGTAGGTGCAAATGATGCCCCACCAGTTGCGGGTGGTGGAGGTGGTAAGGTACCCGGCGCTGCATAACAATCTCCTGCCTCCACGTCATCCCCCTCATCCTCTTCCCCGCTGCTCTCGGAGAAGACCTCAATGAAATGTGCTTTCCCTGCAGCACACCTATGTCCCGGTGCCCATGGCTCCTGGCAAGTGAAGCACAACCGCTTCCTCCTTAGCTCTCTCCTGGCCTCGTCATCAAACTGCCCTCGTCCAGGATTCGCCTTGGGAGGCGAAACCCTCGTGTCCTTCCCCTTAGGCTAGTAGGCCTGTCTCTGGGGATAAGGTGTCCGAGTCCTGGGTAAGACATCCTGTAAGTCCCGAGTCCTGCTGATGGCATCCTGAAGGGTAGCTGGTCTGGTCGACCGGACTAGGCCACGAAGTGGCTCTGACAACCCCTCCACAAACATGTAAACCATCCGAGCCGCAGATAAATCAGGTACCATCACCGAAACCCGCAAGAAATCTGAAATGTAAGTCTCTGCGCTCCCAGTCTGTTTGAGCTTTGTCAGCTCAACAAAGTGCTGCTCCGGATCCCTCCTGTCAAAACGCTCTATCACCCTCCTGGTAAACTCGGCATATGTCGTCACTGTAGAATGTCCGAGTGTCGTCATCCCATGAAACCACCAGTACTGGGCCTCACCATCCAGATGTAATGTTGCCACCTTAATGGCCTCTGACTGCGACATCTGGTTAAGCTGGAAATAGATGTCCAACTTTTCCACCCAAGACTTTGCCGAACTGTTTGATGAGCCATCAAACGTGGGCAAATGAAATCTGCTAGCTGCGCGGTGGTCATCACGATGATGCCTGTGCCCTCTGTGATGATCACGGTAATGTCATGCTGGAGCTGGACAAAGTCTCTGAATGTGATAGAATGTCGGAACGCCGGCCCGTACGCCTGGTACTCTGCAAAATAGTCACCCATGTGACCCGGCTCCGGCTCTTGCTGTGCTGCTGCCCCTACGTCCTCTGCTAGGAAGGTAGGCATGGTGGATCACGTGGGTGCTGGAATATCCCTCTGTGCTCCCCTCTGTACTCCTGCCCCTGCGTCCTCTGCTAAGAATGTGGGCATAGTGGATCGCGTGGGTGCATGCGATGCCATGATGGGGATAGCATCATGCACCGACACGTGGTGGGACATACCCGACCCCTCACCGGTCTGAAAACCCCTGGGGGGTTCCCTCTGCCTGACCTCTAATGCCGTTAGTCTCTGTGTCATATCCTGCATGTGTTGGAGGAGTGTCTCCCATCTCCTCGAACCCTCCTCGTCTACCATAGGGCCCTGCTGCTCTGCGTCCCTCACACGCTGCTCCTCGGCTTCCGACCCGTCTCAAAGGCTCTCTTGATCTGCTCAATCCGTCACAGGCTCCCCCTCTCTGTAGGGGTTCTCCCACCTACTCTCAACGTCCCTATATCTCCTTCTCCTCTGACCAATGGAGGGTTTATCCCCGGGCGTCATAGACTGCTAGCTCCACAGGCTGAGCTAGAACTATGCTCTGATACCACTGTAATATCCCCAACGGGAAATAGACAGTAATACACAGAAATACAAACATGCAACTATATAGGAAAAATGCTGGAACTAGAATATAGAGCAAGTACACATAAAATACCAGAACGCTAAGCCATTTTATTAATCTGAGAATACATATATGGGTACAAGAGATAATCATAATAAGTGCACCTATCCTTGCACAAGGCAAGTGAAGAACCCTCTCAGAATAGGAAATGGCTACAATAGAGACTGCGTCCTAGCTGCTGGAGAAATCTGCCGTAGAAAGCTGCTGCTGCAATGTACTGGAACTGGGGGCTGATCCCCTCACCAGAATGAGCTGAAAATCGGAAGGCTGCCTGTACTCACTGCTCTGGACAAAACCCAGAAACCATGAAGCAAATGCACCACCTCCGAAAAACCACCACTGAAGCCCTCCTCAAAGAAAACGTTGTCTCTCCCAGCACAGTGCAGAGGCTCAAGAAGAATGCTGGAAAAGGGCCACAAATCCCTCTACAAAACTCTCCAACGGAATAGTCAACCCCTCCAAGCTGAAAATACGCTGAGGACTCCACGAAAATCCCCACAACCGAGCTGCACCAACACCAACTGCGTCCTCCCTCCTGGACTGCGCAGTCACTCTATGAGACCTAGCTCCTCTGCAAAACGTCCACCAAAATCTTCTGAAAATCAACCGCTAAAAATGAAGGAATACCTTGCCCGAGCAGGCACTCGAAGTCCCCCGGGGCCAAGGGCGAGATCTCCGATCGGAGACACCGGGGCCGCACTCAAACAAGGAGCCGGCAGACCACTGAGTGTAAAACTCTGGTAAAACTGATAAATATATATTATTAATGATGAAAAGAGGAGATGATTACAATGAGGGATCGCCTGGGCTTTAAATATAGCCTCAAGGTGTCCCTTGGTGAAGAGGCATGATCTTTGATCATGCCTTTTCAGTTAATAACCTAAGATAACTAATCTAACTAATAATTAATAAAATATTCATAACATTGCCCCTCTCTTAAGATGCTTTGTCCTCAAAGCATACGTAATGATGGACAATGTTGACGAATGTCTGGTTTTCTCAAGCGATGAGCTTTTGCTTCCCACACTTTAAAAAGATCGTGAAGCATCTTCTCGAGCTCCATCTGTTGGTGATGTGGACAGTGAAAAGATCTGATATCGACAGAGTTGGATACTGTCTTGACTTCTATTGGACGTTTGATTTTCCTATTGGAAGACACTTTTATGGGCAGATCTTGGAATACTTTTTCATGTTTCCCAACTATCCCTTGTTCTTCTGGTGATTTTTTGTGATTCCTTTTTAGACTTAGGGGTAAGTTACCAACAATTATCATTTGATGCAACTTCTTCTCATCATCAAACACTGCATTCTTAACCACCATATGTGCTTCATCACCGAAGGCCTCAACAGCTTCTGTCGTTATATCAGTGGCTTCGGATGTGTTTGTCGCTTCACATGTTTCGTTTAATTCTGGGGATGGAACATTTTGTTGTTTATAAACATCTGTATCTTCATGGTGATGTGGGAAATCAGTTTTTTCCTGATGCTCTTCTGAGTTCCCTGAATCTGCGGAATTGTTTTGGTGATTTTGTTCCATGTTAGGAGATATTGGGGATTGTGTCTGACTTAACTTATCTATTTTATCATTTAGCTTACTGTAGAGTTCTGTCATATTGTTCATGATCGCATTAAATTTCTGCAATATTTTGTTCTCCTTTTCCTTAACCTCCATTTGTTTAAGCCATATTTGCCTTTTTATCTGATCAATTGTCATCATTGATAAAGACATACTGATATTTTGCTGCCAAAATTTTTTTTTTTTTTTTTTTGAAAATTAATTAATTAATATTTAATTAATTAATTAATTTTATTTTATTTTTAAATAATAATTATTATTATTATTATTTTTAAATTATATAATTATTATATATATATATATATATATAATTTTTTTTATTTAAAAATTATATAATATATAAATAAATTATATAATTATTATATAACAATAATAATTTTTATTATTTTATTTTTTTAAAATCTAATTTTTATATATTAATTTTTATATAAAAATTAGACGCTGGGTTAACCCGTTCACACGAATCGTATTTTATTTGTTGGCCGAAATTCTGATTGATAGTCAACTCAGAAAAATGGACAAATCCTCCGCATGGCAACCCTAGAGATCAGTCTGTGGCAGTATGTATGAATCATGAACCGAAAATTGGGGTTACGGTCATCCCTTTTTATATGCAGTTGTGATTAAAAGAAAATTTTGTTGCGTGCTCCTTTTCACAAAATCCCGTGAGCGGATCTCTTTTTATGCGACAGACGTAAGGTGCCCTCTAGCTTGTTTGGGTTGCATATATTGCCTTTAAGCGAATTTAAATATATAAAAACTGTTCAGAATTTTTTTTTAAAACAATTCGAGTTTGTTAACCGTCCGCCTGAATATTAACTTGTGCTCGTTCCGCATAAAAAAAAACACGCCGTTTTATATATAACACTGTTCCGAATTGCCACCGTTTGATAATTTACCCGCTCACGATTTTCTTAAAACAAAATCGTTTAAAATCGTGCTTCTTCCGTTGAAAAGGTACGCCGTTTCACAGCTCAGAAATTTTATTTTTAAACAAATCGAATTATTATTCGTCGAATTGCTTCACGATTTTAAACTGACCTGATTTTTCCAATGTGTCACACTTTCACGAATTAAAAACGTGATTGTTTTTTTTTGTCGACCGGACGAGTTATGGCAATCGCACGTTTACCAAGAGCGAATCGTATTAAATATCACTGTATGCTAGTTGTGCCACAGCCGTCCGATTTTTAAACGCTGTATACAGTGTATTACCCGTCCGATTTTTTTTAAACGCTCGTATATTTTATCTCGCTCGTCCGATTTTAAACGCCGGAGTGTATTAATGCAATGCCCAATTTTTTAAACAAAACACGCCGTTTCTTATATCAACACTACTCAGAATTTTTTTTTAAATAAATCGAGTTGTGACTGCGGCGTGAAGATACAGTTGGTTGCACGATTTTTTTACAGCAGTCAACAATCCAAGTTTGATTGTTCTTTCTGTGGTTAGATTCTGTCCAAACAAATGATCCGAGCCTCCAAAATCTTTAACCAGAGTCTGAACCACCCACAGGACAGCAATTCCGAGCTATTGTTTGCCTGTTCTGTCCACACAATTTTTTTGTGGTCTGTCTCAGATCTGTGGCTAGGTTGCTCCTAGAATCCGCACCAAACACAAAGAAATATTCCTCCTCAGCCTCCTTGAAACTGTTGTGGTTTTTCACCGAATTCTTCACTGAGTTGCAGTCCTCAAATTCACTGAGGGCAAGCGTTGAATGTGAGGGGAAGGCGATGAGTGGAATCTGAGAGGGAAATGAGCGAATTATGAATCAGGGTTTCTGAGCAAAGGCAGAGTGGGCGTGAGAGAGCAGAAGGGGTTGGGTAAAAATCTGCGATTTTTGGAATTTCCTTTGATTCCTAAATTCTGGTGATCACACAGATCCAAAGAGCGATGGCTCTGATACCAATGGAGTGTAAAAACTCTGGTAAACTGATAAATATATATTATTAATGATGAAAAGATGAGATAAGAGATGATTACAATGAGGGATCGCCTGGGCTTTAAATATAGCCTCAAGGTGTCCCTTGGTGAAGAGGCATGATCTTTGATCATGCCTTTTCAGTTAATAACCTAAGATAACTAATCTAACTAATAATTAATAAAATATTCATAACACATCACCAAACAACCGGCGTGCTCAAGTAGACAGAAGTCTAGCTCACGATATCATCAACATATCAATAATGCCAAATGGAGTGAAACCCCTGCCTTTTATAGTGTTAGCTCCCTCAAAACCCTAACTACGTCCTTGAGCTCCTCCTATGCCTGCGCAGTTGCCTTAGGAGCCTACGTGAGGCCTCTCTCATGTGTGTGTGGACCCCCAAGGCTTTCCCCTTTAAGTTACAACGTTCATCTACTAGGAAGCACTTTATTTCATTAAAGTGAGTTGACCCCTCTTTCTCACTTTATTTATTAATTTAACTATAGGCGGCAAAACTATACAAAAATGAAATATTCCAATTAGCAGTGCTAATTAGGAATATTATGCATATGGCCCAACCACTACACCAAAAGCCCGGACTGTTAGTGAGGGCAGCATCTCAGGGTGCTAAGGGTGAGCTCAATAGCCCACCGGAGCATCTCGAGGACGACAGCTAAACAGCCCCGTAGCTAAACATCCTCGCAGACCTTGGACACGTGGCAGGGCTCACCCTCAACAGGGCTGCCCTAAACATGGATATTACATCCCACCACGCTCCACAGGTCTCGACCTCGAGACCTCGACTTTGATACCACAAAGGCCCAACCAGTACACCAAAAGCCGAACTGTTAGTGAGGGCGTATCCTTGTGGTGTTAAGGGTGAGCTCAATAGCCCACCAAGCATTCGAGGGACGACAACAAACAACTCACTAAACAAATTTCGCAGACTCAAGGTCATGAGTCAAGGCCCAACGCACACTATCAGGGTGCTTCCGCCCAACAAATGGATGTTACATCAATACACTTCATTGTGATTGATTTTTTGTCTTGATAGCCTTTGGAGGCCTCTTCCCTTCACACGTGTGGAGCTGGAGCTATTGTTTTTTTGCGGATCTGTTTAGCGCTGATTTGTTGAAGCGTTGACCAGCGTTGACTGTGGTCAACCCTTGTCTGTTTGACCTTAAACTTGTGCTGAAATTTCGATTTTTGGAGGCCGTACTGCTGGGCACAAAAATCGAGGCAAAAGGAGTTGTTTGAACGAAGCCTTAATTTGCTGTGTTGACTTTCTGTTGCTGTCTTGCATTGACTTTTCTGCGTTGACTTTTGGTTGACCAACGTTGACTTGTGATGAGCTGTCTTTGAGGGCTGTGGGTGTTGCACTTGGAGGGTTGGCTGATCTAAGAAAGACTTTGTTGGCTGAAGCATCCTGTTGACTACCGTAACGCACACTATCCTATATCTTTGCTGGACAAGAAGAATTGTAAAATCTGATCTATATTATTGGCTTGTATTCTATTGATCTATTATTGTGTTCTATCAACATTTTACTTTCATGTTTATGTGATTGCTAAATTGAATTGGGCCTTAGAAAGATTGAAGTAAATTTGCATTAAGCATAGAACACACCATGGTTATCTAAATTTAGCATGGTTTCAGAGCTGAGGTGAAGACAAAGTCCAAGCTAGTGCTAGAAGCAATCACTGAAGAAGGAATCCTATCAAGGACAAATGGCCTCCTCAACCTACAAGGGTTTCAAGGCTGATGATAAATTGACTGATAAGTCTGATTATCATGCATGGAAGATGTCCTTGGATTTGGTATTAGAAGATCAAGATGTCATGGACTATGTGCAGGGGATGATTCAAGAGCATCCATCAAATGCAACTGCTGCCATAAAGTCGAAGTATAGAAAAGGGGAAATCAAAGCAAAGATGATTATCCGGGATTCTATTCATAAGCACTTGGTTTCTTACATTTATGAGCTGAGCATATCTAAAGAGATGTATGATAAGTTGGTTAGCATGTTCAGGGCTAGCAATACTAATCAAATACTTTTCTTCAAAAATCAATTGAAGAATATCAAGAAGGGCAAGATTGAATCTATTCAATCTTATTTTATGAGGCTCATTGAAATTAGGAATAACCTCCTAGCTATTGGGGAAGCAATATCTGATTGAGAGATGGTTCTTATTGCGCTTGGAGGTCTCCCCCGTGATTGGTATGTATTCAATACTACTATTCTTAATAATAATGTGATTCTTGATTTTGATGAAATATTGACAAGATGCACTCAAGAGGAGACAAGAATGATGGAGAGAGATTATCCCTCTAATGGAAATGGTAGTGACCCTACTGCCTTCACCGCTTATGCAAAGAAGAAAAACAATGGTGGTTCGATAAATCAAAACCATGGAAGAGCGGGGCCCAAAGGAAGGAAGGGAAGATGTTACACCTGTAACAAGTTTGGTTACTATGCAAGATAATGCCCTAATAGAAGGGACTCTCCTAGGGATGATCACAACAACAACTCCAGGGGGAGTGGCAATCAAAGGAACAACAGGTTCAAAGGAAAAGGGAAGGCTCCGTTTGATCGTAGTGGAAATGGGAAACCTTTCAAGAGGTCAAGAAATTCCAGGTACGATGAGTCTAATGTTGTTGATAATAAGAGAAATAAATTTATTCTTGTATCTTCCCTCTCTGCTGCATCTCCTCTCGACACCCTGGATGTCTGGCTGATTGATAGTAGTACTTCAAGGCACCTCCTAGTTATAAAGAAGCCCTCTCTGATTTGATTGAGAAGGATACTAATCTAGAAATTATCCTTGGAGATAATGCCACCTATCCCGTGAAAGGGACAGGGACTGTGACCCTTCATCTATCTCAAGTTCAAGTCCTCTGTTTACAAGATGTGTTATACGTACCTGATTTGAAGAAGAACCTTGTGTCTATTTTGGCAATGGAAGACAAATGGTTCAAGGTGGCATTTTTTGATGGAAAGGTACATATCTGGAAGAAGAACTTCAAGGAAGCTCTTACTATTGGTTTTAGATTTGATACACTCTACTACGTTGGAGGAAGTCCATTGGGGGCTATGTCATGTGATACAACTCGTCAAACAGAGTTATGGCACAGAAGGTTTGCACACCTTCATTACAAAGCCCTTCCCGAAGCAAGGAAGGTGGTGACAGGGATGCCCAATTTTAGAGATGATTATGAAGGTATATGTCAGGGTTGTGCTGAAGGGAAGCATACAAGGAGACCATTCCCCTCAAGTGTCACAAAGACAACTGATATCTTGCAGTTGATACATTCTAATTTATTTGGTATGCTGCCCGTGACATCCTTGGGAAGATGTTCCTACTACACGACTTTTATAGATGACTTCTCCCGCAAGACCTAGATATATTTCTTGAAGAAGAAGGACGAAACATTCAAATGATTTCGTACCTTCAAGGCCTTGGTGGAAAATCAAACCGAGAAGAGGATCAAAGTTTTGAGGACCGACAATGGGACCAAGTATGAGTCAAATGAATTCAATGACTTTTGTAGTGAAGCTGTCATTTAGAGGGAGACCATAACTACGTATACTCCTGAGCAAAACAGTGTTGCTAAAAGAAAGAACAAGACCATTGTGGAAGTTGCCCGTGCCATGCTATGTGACCAAGGTCTTCCGAAGTTTCTATGGGGAGAAGCTGTGAACACTACTGTGTACGTTAAAAATAGATGCCTGCATTCCGCTCTGGACTCCAAAACTCCCAAAGAAGTCTTCTCTGGTAAGAAACCTGATGTTTCTCATTTTAGAATTTTTGATTGCCCTGGGTTTACTCATGTGTTTTGAAGTAGAAGTTGGCATATGCTTCGAAAGAAGGGAATGTTTGTGGGCTACAGTGAAACTTCGAAGGCATAGAGAATCTATGTGCTTGGTCAAAGAGAAGTGGAGATATGCCACGATATCACCTTCGATGAAGATGCTGTCCTCAAGAAAGTGAGAAATCTTCCTAGCTCCAAGGAAGACAAAGAAGATGAAGAAGCAGGGAAGCAGGAAGAACCAAAGGATGAACCGATGACCGATGTTGAAAGACCTATGGATCTTGTTGATCCAGCTCCTTCAAATAAGAAGACCCTTATGGTTCAGAGATACTCTCGCAGATGCTGAGAGACATATTGCCCCAAGGGGGATATTCTGTGAAAGCAAGAAGCCAAATAGATACCGAGGGTATCTAGTAGCCATGAGTACAATTGTACAATTTGAGCCTGGATCATTTGAAGAAGCCGTAAAGCATCAAGTTTGGAAGGATGCTATGCACGAGGAATATGAGTCCATTATGAAAAATGATGTCTGGGAAGTAGTCCCGAGACCGGAGGACAAATATGTTGTCACCTCGAAATGGCTCTATAAGATCAAGCATGGACCTGATGGCAGTGCTGAAAAGTACAAGGCAAGATTTGTTGCTCGAGGCTTCTCTCAAAAAGAAGGCATAGATTATGATGATATATTTGCACTTGTGGCCCGCTATACCACCATTCGATCTATCATTGCCCTTGCTACAATGGAAGGATGGAGTCCATCAGATGGATGTGAAGATTGCTTTTTTGCATGGTTCTATAAAGGAAGAGGTGTATGTGGAGCAACCTCTGGGGTTTGAAGTCCGAGATAGAGACACCTATGTATGCAGGTTGAAGTAAGCCCTCTATGGGTTGAAGCAAGCCCCCAGGGCTTGGTATGAGAGAATAAATAGCTACTTGATGAAGCTAGTCTTCACTCGAAGTAATGCTGATCCAAACCTTTATTTTAAGGTTGATAGAGAAAGGCCTCTCATTTTGGTTCTCTATGTGGACGATCTCTTCCTGACAGGTGCTGACCCTCTCATTCATCGGTGTAAGAGGGAGCTAGCTTCCGAGTGGAAGAGAGGTTTTAACCTCTAAGCTGACTTCGGGTCAGCTGGGTGTGATGTCTTTGTCACTCACCGTTTGTTCTATTTGAGAAGAAGAGCCAGCAAAGCAAGTTACGACAAGATGACGCACGGTGCTAGATGATAGTACACAATGGTACTGATGAATGGCACAGGTGGACAGATGGAGTTCTCCCTAGTTGAGAGGGTGTGTTAATTTTGGGCAACTAGGTCCAAACTCCATGTTGCACTGCTCATATGATGATGGTCATATTTTTTTTGGATTCCTCTTTTGGAGAGGTGCAAGATTGATCTAAAGATCATCTTGTTTGGATGAAGAAAACATATATTTTGAATTTATTTTTCACACGTGCAAGGTCGGCCAAATTTGTAATGTAGGCTCACATGGCTAATAGATGTGTCACACACCCTCACTGATGGATATAAATTGAAGATACTTGGAGGTCGTTTTGCTCATCAACTCATCACACATCTCTCATTGTGATCTGATTGGTACGATATCCTTTGGAGGCCTCTTCCCTTCACACGTGCGGAGCTAGAGCTGTTGTTTTTATGCGGATCTGTTTAGGGCCGATTTGCTGAAGCATTGACCAGTGTTGACCGTGGTCAACCCTTATCCGTTTGACCTCAAATTTGTGCTAAAATTTCAATTTTTGGAGGCCGTACTGTTGGGCACAAAAATTGAGGCAAAAGGAGTTGTTTGACCGAAGCCGTAATTTGCTGCGTTGACTTTCTGTTGCTGTCCTGCGATGACTTTTGGTTGACCAACGTTGGCTTGTGATGCGCTGTCTTTGAGGGCTGTGGGTGTGACACTTGGAGGGTTGGCTGATCTAAGAAAGACTTTGCTAGCTGAAGCATCCTGTTGACTGCCGTAACGCACACTACCCTATATATTTGCTGAACAAGAAGCACTGTAAAATCTGATCTATATTATTGGCTTGTCTTTTATTGATCTATTTTTGTGTTCTATCAGCATTTTACTTTCATGTTTATGTGATTGCTCAATTGAATCAGGCCTTAGAAAGATTGAAGTAAATTTGCATTAAGCATAGAACACACCATGGTTACCTAAATTTAACATGTGGCAGCTGAGCAAGTTGCAGTAACTATAGATCATGATGCCCCAGATGACAACCACCTACTAGAAGAGCTAGGTGCAATGGAGGTTGAGCCTGTTGAGATTCAGCCAGACGTAGAAATAGAAGAGGAGGAAGATATGTGTGAAACTATTAGGAAAATGAAACTACATATTTGTGAAGAAGAGCGTCAGGCTATAGATTCAAATATAGGTTGACTCATAGAGAAAAGGTTGTTCATCTGGAGAGGAATTAAAAATGTTAGTGAGACATGTTTGATAAACGAAACTTCGCAATGTTTGTTAGCCATGGATAACATAAGGGAGAGATATGTGAAGCCATGGGATCAAATCTCAGATTCAAATTTTATCACATACCAAATTTATAAGCTTCTTGCTCATAGATGATCCATGATGGGCTCTCCCGATTTTCAATTACTGGGCCCCAATCCCTCTAAGGCACCCTCTGAGCTTCAGAATAAGTTATATCCTGATCAAGAGAAGAACCATGCTATTGTAACTATGCTGAAAATTGTGAATGGGTTAGATGAAGAAAATGAGAAATGCAAGGTGTAGGAAGGTTCAAAAATTAGGCCGCTTATAGAAAATTTTACTATAAATTTTCAAACAAAAGTAACTTGCTCTGTATTTCCACTGTTGAGTGGTAGGTGGTTGTAGAAGTTAGGGGATAATCGGTCAAAGTGGCTGAAATTAGAGGATCTCCTGCCATTAATAGGATGACAGCAGAAGAAAGCTACACCTTCAAAGTGCTACAGTAAATGCAAGTTAGAAATTTTGATTGATAAAGCTCCTCGCATTCTAGTGATTGCATGAATGGCTGAGTCTTCCATTCATTCTGATGAGGAGAAAATGGCACAGGTTAAGTATGTAAATATTGATAGATTTCCCCCATCTTGGGATGGAGAGGAATCTGAAATCAACCATGAAAGTTACAATGGTAAAATATCGAGAATTGGGAATTTTGAAACCACTGCTATTGCAACAATACCTAGCAGTAGTGTTTCTGAAATCATTAGTGTAATATTCCCAAATGGGAAAAGCAGGAATAGAATGCATAAAACTGGAAATATGCAGAAATATAATAGATCAAAGCATGAGACAACAGGGATCCATTCCATTATGATTATAACAGCAAAATAGGTACAAGATCTTGAGGAAAAGATCACTCAAGTTGGCCAAATAAGCCTCTTATGAAAGCATACACCTAGATCTAAAATGCTATTAATACATGCAATACATGAACCTAGAAAACTGTGCTGTCTAAGAGAGAATATCAGCTGAAAGATATAAAAATATATTGCTGCTGATATAATGCTCCAAAAATGCTAAGGCTTGACTCTAGAGATCCATGCTCCAAAACAAAATTCCAGGACAACTCAGAAAAGGTTTCCGAAAATACACACTACACAAAATATAGCAGATTTGGCCCTAGGGCAGAATAATCTCTGCAAATAAATCACTGATGGCTGATCTAATATACAAGATGGATGATCCTCCTCCAACAGATATCCTAAATGAAGGGCTGATCCCCACACAGGAAACCCAAACACTCCAAATAATGCAATAAACCCACTGCTGCTGCTACTCTCCAAAATAATGCAATCTTTGCAGGAAACTGCGCTGTAGCTGATGACTGCTATTTGGCCTGGTGCCAAAATATGTATTGAAGCCCTGAAATCTTCCTCACAAACCTCTGGATGGAAGGAAGGTCCCTCCAATGGAAAACTAGCTTAGAAATTGGAGATTTCTCTCCTCCACTGCTACACCCCTGCAACACAACCCAACTCTAAATAGAACTGTGTTGTACATGAGACTGAAGCTTGGCCAAATGCCTGATTGTGGAAGTATAGTGCAAACTCCTCTAAGAGCTCCTCAATGGAAGAGGTCACATTCCCGATCAGGAACACCTTGTGCTAAACAACACATGCAATCTTAGCTAAACAACTGAAGAAAGCTATATGTCTAAACAAACCATATATCAAAATATATAATATACCAAGATGAATAATATGGCTGCCATCCTCTTCCTTTTATAAGATATGAGCTTCCAAACCCTAAACCCCATTCATTAATGACACTACTTCCATGCAATGTGTCTCCATCTAAAACTGCGCTGTCCCTCCATTAATGTCCACTCCTCCATGACAGCGCTGTTGATTTGGTCAAAGTTGACCCAGTCCACATGTTCTAGCCCCTGTTCACACCTTAGGGTGCTTTATTGCGCTGGAAAGATGATCCACTTTCACATGAGAAGTGGTTTTATTCTTCATAAAGAGATTTATGGGTCTCCCTACCCATTTATACACCTATCTAAGTGACAAAACAAAACTTTAATATTCCAATTAGCTACAAGCTAATTTTGGAATATTATAGTCCTCCCCTCCAAAATGTTGCTTGTCCTCAAGCAACTACAAGGATACTGCAAAATCTCCAATGGATATGTCTCCTCCCAAGAATACAAGTTTTCTTTTGGTGGATAAACCAAATAGCTTTCATCATGAAAAAGTGGGAGATATATGGAAAGAGTTATATGTTGTCCATTGGTCTCCTCAAGGCATGGGAGATGGTAAAAGTTGGGTGCCTCAGTCCCCATGAGAAACTCCATTCTCGATGCTATCATCCAAACAAAGTGAGCAATCCTTGGTAGCTCATAAAAACAATCACCAATCCCCTGCTTATGCAATGTGTAGGGGCTGCATGGCTGAAAGTGAGAGATAAGGTTTTTCAACTTACGCCGTCTCTCTCTCCACTTATGATAAATTTGGAGCTGCTGATCTTGGGCTGCAATAATATAGTCCTCATGAAGCCAAAAGATACTTGGAATCTCATGATCCCACTCATTGGTTATAGGAAGCCTTCTTGCCCAATCCTTCATGCATATAGTGAATAGAGTGTCATCACCATATGGGCTCTAAAATAAATATGAACTAAGTGTCATATGACATCTTGGATGGTGACAATAGTCCCTCAATTGAGACCAGCGTTGTTCTTCTTCTTGCTGTCTCAAAACATGATATGATAAGTGGCCATCCAACCACCTTCTTGCTGTCATAAGCTTCTGAAAAGCTTGAAAATAGTAGAGGACATTAGGTGTTGGCTGGATATGATCCAAGCAAAACATATTTTGGCCAAAGTCCTCCATAAAGTGGTCATCCCCATCACTGAATGTAGTCCCAAAAGGACCATGAAATCCACAAAGAAGTTTGCTCTCTTGTGGAGCAATGTGCTGCAAATGCATGGTAAAGGAGTGCACATACATTGTTAGTTGATAAATAAGCATCAAAACACAATCTTTACCATATATTGTAGACAAGTTGGTGAAGAGGTTCATAGATGAGCCTTCCCATCTCTCCATCAAAAGGGGAAATGATTGAAACAACCTTGCAAGGTGGTTGCTCTCCTCCTCATACATCAAACAAGCTATATATCTCCTGATATGTTGGTGCACACCTTCCTTAAGATCCTCCCAATAGAATCCCTCCATGATGGTGTGATAAGACTCAATGAAGTCTACATGTCCTGAAGAGAGTGCCTCATACGTTGCATGTAGAATCTCCTTCTTGAGCTTGGAGTCTCTAGTCAAGTAAATCTGATCATGGAAATAAATGACTCCATCAACCACTCTATATCTCCCATCTATCACTTGCCCATCAAGAACCTTACATGTGAAGAGGTTCTTGGAATATTCCACCAATAGTTGGGACTCCCAATATGGATCTAGGTTTCCCAACAATGACATCGCTGTAGAAATCTGAAATGAAGCTCCTGTCATATCATAACTCTCCTCTTTGACATGCTCAATGCCAAAGCCACATGTTGGAGTACTGTTACCCCACCTTTGCTGCCTCCCTTGCAGCTTATTTTGCCTAAGACAGCAAGAGATTCCAGGGCAAACCTCCCTATTGAGGGTTCATGGGACTAACTGCGTATAATATGTTAGAATAGGTCCATGATCTAACCATCACACCAAAAGCCTGAATCCGTGTTAGTGAGGGCGGCATCCCAGGGTGTTAAGGGTGAGCTCAACAGCCCACCGGAGCATCTCGAGGACGGCAGCTAAACAGCCTCGCAGACCCCGGCAGCGTGTCAAGGCCCACCGGACCCTCAACAGGGAGGCTGCCCTAAACAGGGATATTACAGCCCACCACGCTGCGCGAGTCTCGACCTCGAGACCTCGGCTCTGATACCACGTTGATCCAACCACTACACCAAAAGCTCAAACTGTTAGTGAGGGCGGCATCCCAGGGTGTTAAGGGTGAGCTCAACAGCCCACCGGAGCATCTCGAGGACGACAGCTAAACAACCCCGCAGCTAAACAGCCTCGCAGACCCCGGCAGCGTGTCAAGGCCCACCGACCCTCAACAGGGAGGCTACCCTAAAGAGGGATATTACATCCCACCACGCTCCGCGAGTCTCGACCTCGATACCTCGGCTCTGATACCACGTAATATTCCGAATAATGGATTCTTCAGCAGATCATGCCTGAAAAACGCATTCCTCAGGTATGAAGGCTTTAGATATCATATAATATCTCTGAAAATGTTCAGCAATCAAACTAAATAGCAGCAGCAACCTTTAATCAGCTTTTAAGGGCAAAAAGGTGGGAAAAGTGAGAATTTTGGCCCTAAAATGAGTGAATAAGGAAATCTGCGTATAATGACGGGTCAAGGTTCTGGAATATGTTAGAATAGGTCAAGAGGGACGTCCATGTGGTTGGAATAGGTCAAGAGGGATGCAAATTAGGAATTTAACAAGCCCGAATAAGGAAACTGCTGTATAATTACGGTCAAGGTTCTAGAATATGTTAGAATAGGTCAAGAGGGACGCCCATGTCGACAACCACTACACCAAAAGCTCGAACTTTTAGTGAGGGCGGCATCCTCGTATGTTAAGGCGAGCCTCAGCCCCACCGTAGCACATCCTCGAGATCACAGCCTAACAAATTTCTCACACTCCTGCTAGCCGTGTTAAGGCCCAATCGACTCCCTTTAACAGGGAGGCTGCCCTAAACAGGGTACAACAATTACGTCCGCGAGGCCCGACTCGAGACTCCTACCCGATACCACGTTGATCCAACCACTACACCAAAAGCTCGAACTATTAGTGAGGGCGTATCCCAGTGGTGTTATGGGTGAGCCATCAGCCCCACCTGAGCATCTCGAGGACGGCAAACGAAACAAGACCGGGCAGCCTAAACAGCCCTCGGCAGACTCCTAGCCGTGTCATGTTCGCCGACCCTCAACAGGGAGGCTGCCCTAAACAGGGATATTACAGCCCACCACGCTCCGCGAGTCTCGACCTCGAGACCTCGGCTCTGATACCACAAAGGCCCAACCACTACACCAAAAGCTCGAACTGTTAGTGAGGGCGTATCCCGGTGGTGCGGGTGAGCTCAACACCCCACCGAAAGATTCTCGAGGACTCGCAACTAAAAAGCCCTGTAGCTAAACAAGCCTCGCAGACCCCGACAGCGTGTCAAGGCCCACCAGACCCTCAACAGGGAGGCTGCCCTAAACAGGGATATTACAACAAGATTGAAGTACATGGAGGTCAACCTCCTCTTGGAAGGCATTTCCCATCCAAAACTTCCATATTTTTGCCAATGCATGCAAGAGTGTTAATAACCTCTTGTCATATTCAGAAATCTTCCTCAAGTGTGGAAGTATCATTTGCTGCTCCAAGGCTATGGAGTGGTCATTTGACACCATGCTCATGTCATCGTATATTTTTGAATCATCTTTCAGCGCAAAAAGCTGAGTGGGAGAGAGCAATGTCCATATCAGAAAATTGCTCACTCCTCCTTTGAACCCATCAAAGGTTCTCTGTGCTGTGCTAGCTCCTCCCAAGGCTCCTTCCCCAGCCAAATATATCAATGCTGCACCATGTTGAGAGAACTCTTTATTCATCTTCCAATCAGGGGGTCTCCCTGGTGGAATGCCTCCATGTAATGAAACATCAAGGCCTAGAGCAGGCTGTATATGTGAGTGGACTGATTTGACCTTGTCCTCACTGCACAAATCCTCTTGCCTCTTCTGTGCATCAACCTTCTGAAATAGAGAGGGGTGTGTGCTCCTCATCATATGATGCTTGTCCTCCCGTTTATCTCCTTCTATCTTCAAGATCTCACAATCTGCCAATGATGGCACATGCTGCACATGGACTGTGCGCTGATCTCCATATGTGAGATTCTTTGCAACTCCTTGCAAGAGTGCAAGAGTTTCTCTCTTTGGAGCAAATGCTCCATCTTCCTCTTCATGAGGTACTAGATCTGCTACTGCTGTGACAACGCTTTTACCTCTTTTCTTCCCTTCCCCTTCATCATGAATGGAGGTTGCCTCATCATCATTAAGAGGTTCTTTGTTTAGTTCCTCCATGTCTTCCATTTGAGAAGAGAGCTCTTTCTGAAATGGGGATCTTGCCTCTAGCAAGGTATTATGTAATTTTTTAATCCCCTCAATAGTTTTCTGAAATGGAGTTGGATTTATAGATCCTTCCAACTCACGCAAAGGTTTTGTTTGTGTATGCTTGGCTAGCTCAACCAAAGAAGTTTCAGAATGTTTTTCATCAAATCTCTTTACTAACTTCCTAGTGAACCTTGCATAAGTAGACATATTTGCATCTTTTAATGAAGCAGATTCATAAAACAACCAGGCATAAGCCTTACCTTCAAGGTGCAGTGTTGCTACTCTAATGGCTTAATCTTCTGAAACTTGGTGTTGCTACAAATAGGTGTCTAGCTCTTTCACCCAAGCCCTAGCTGAACATTTAGGTGATCCATCAAAAGTAGATAGAAAGAATCTACCCACATCATGCTGCTTGCACCTTGTGCTTCTATCATGGTTGCTAGGTTTTGTAATATCCCCAAAGGGAAATAACCAGTAATACACAGAAATATGCCAGACAGATATATAAAACAAAATGCCGGAACCAGATCATGGAACAAGTACACATAGAATGCCAGAACACTAAGCCATTTTATTAATCTGAGAATACATATATAGAGGTACAAGATAATCAGAATGAGTGCACCTATCCTTGCCCTAGGCAAGTGGAGACCCTCTCAGAACAAATAATGGCTGCAAATAGGGACAGCGTCCTAGCTGGCTGAAGAAACTGCTATGGAGAACTGCTGCTGCAATGCACTGGAACTATGAGTTGAAGACTGGAAAGGTAGCTGATCTAAATCCTCCAGACAAACCCCAGAAAATGTGAAGCTGATGCTCCACCACCGAAGATCTACCAATCAAACCCCCACCAGTGAAAACGCTGTCTCTGCTAGTGACAGCGCAGAAGCCAAATGAAACGCTGGCAGGAAGGGGTGAATCCAACCACAAACCCTCCAGATGAGATAACCAAACTCCTCAGGGCTGGAAACACTGAAAAACGCTGGCAAAACCCCACACAGTAGCCCTGCTCATCAGATCTGCGTCCTCCCTAGCTGGATCTGCGTCCTCCCTATCAGATCTGCGTCCTCTCTCTCTAGATCTGCGTCCTCCCTAGCTGGATCTGCTGGATCTGCGTCCTCCCTATCCAGATCTGAGTCCCTTCTGCTGGATCTGCGTCCTCCCTATCCAGATCTGCGTCCTCTCTGCCTTGATCTGCTGGATCTGCGTCCTCCCTATCCAGATCTGCGTCCTCTCTGCCTTGATCTGCTGGATCTGCGTCCTCCCTATCCAGATCTGCGTCCTCTCTGCCTTGATCTGCTGGATCTGCGTCCTATCTCCCTGGATCTGCGCAGTCTCAAGAAGGGGGTATCTCCTCTGCCAAATCTCCACCAGAAACTACTGCTAATTACCACTGAAACTGAAGGATGATGCTCAGAAAATATCCTTACCAGGGCAGGCACTCGAAGTCCCCCGAGGCTAAGGGTGAGATCTCCGCACGGAGACACTCGGTTGCACTAAACAGTGCTGCAGACCGACTAAACAACCGGCGTGCTGAAGTAGACAGAAGTCTAGCTCTCAATATC
This sequence comes from Pinus albicaulis, assembly GCA_034641835.2. Taxonomy (NCBI): domain Eukaryota; kingdom Viridiplantae; phylum Streptophyta; class Pinopsida; order Pinales; family Pinaceae; genus Pinus; species Pinus albicaulis. Next base: position 37,783 of record JAXQQM020064871.1, on the reverse strand, counting down.
AATATCAAATCAACCATGCCCAAAATGAGGTGAGAACCCCACCTTTTATAGTGCTAAACTCCCTTCAAAACCTTGACTGCGTCCTTCACTCTCCTTGGCCTGCGCAGTTAACCTTGGGTCAGCGTGAGGCCTCCCCTCATACTCATGTGGACCCCCAAGGCCCCCTCTCTAAGTTATAACGTCAATCAACTAGGAAAACACTTTATTTTATAAAGTGAGGTGACTAAAGTGAGGTGACCAATCTTATTTCTCACTTTATTTATTATTTCTAGCTAAAGCGGCAAAATTAAACAAAAATGAAATATTCCAATTAGCAAGGCTAATTTGGAATATTGATTTTCTATTCTCCTTGATCTTGCAAAACCCTTGGAAGTTTAAATGATCTCTAAATCTTTGAGTTTAAGATTCATACTCTTGAAGATAATCACTAAGAGTCCCCTTCTTTGGTACACCTCCTTCCTCCATCTCTCTTGTTATAACCCTAGGCATAGTACCACGTTGTAGATCTGATGGTGTAGCTGAGTGCTCACACCCATGATGTGAAAATCTGGAGCTTCCTTCATGTATAAGTTCTCTTGGAGAATCTCTCCATTCTCATCTCTTTGATGTCTCTGCTAATGCACTGCATAGTTTGAAGAAGCAGTTTTGAGAACTCCTTCCCTCCTGTAAATGAGGTTTTTCCTTCATCTCTTCTGCATATCTTCTCCTTCCTATGAGAAGCCTCCTTAGATGACATAATGGATGAAGTACACAAGCTGAGCCAAGATTATGCTCTGATACCACTGTAATATTCCCAAATGGGAAAAGCAGGAATAGAATGCATAAAACTGGAAATATGCAGAAATATAATAGATCAAAGCATGAGACAACAGTGGATCCATACCATTATGATTATAACAGCAAAATAGGTACATGATCTTGAGAAAAAGATCACTCAAGTTGGCCAAATAATCCTCTTATGAAAGCATACACCTAGATCTAAAATGGTGTTAATACATGCAATACATGAACCCAGAAAACTGCATTGTCTAAGAGAGAATAGCAGCTGAAAGATATAAAAATATATTGCTGCTGATATAATGCTCCAAAAATGCCAAGGCTAGAGATCCATGCTCCAAAACAGAATTTCAGGACAACTCAGAAAAGGTTTCCGGAAATACACACTATACAAAATATAGCAGATTCGGCCCTAGGGTAGAATAATCTCTGCAAATAAATCACTGATGGGAGATGGCTGATCTGATATACAAGATGGTTGATCCTCCTCCAACAGATCATCTAAATGAAGGGCTGATCCCCAGACAGGAAACCCGAACACAACAAATAGGGCAATAAACCCAGCACTGCTGCTGCTACTCTCCAAAATAACGCAGTCCCTGCAGGAAACTGTGCTGTAGCTGATGACTGCTACTTGGCCTGGTGCCAAAATATGTATTGAAGCCTTGAAGTCTTCCTCACAAGCCTTCAGATGGAAGGAAGGTCCCTCCAATGGAAAACTAGCTCAGAAATTGGAGATTTCTCTCCTCCACTGCTACACCCCTGCAACACAACCCAACTCTAAACAAAACTGCATTGTACATGAGACTGAAGTTTGGCCAAATGCTTGATTGTGGAAGTATAGTGCAAACTCCTCCAAGAACTCCTCAATGGAAGAGGTGGGATTCTCGATTAGGAACACCCTGTGCTAAACAACACATGCAATCTTAGCTAAACAACTGAAGAAAGCTATATGTCTAAATAGACCATATATTAAAATACAAAATATACCAAAATGAATAATATGGCTGCCATCCTCTTCCTTTTATAAGATATGAGCTTCCAAACCCTAAGCCCCATTCATTAATGACACTACTTCCATGCAATGTGTCTCCATCTAAAACTGCACTGTCCCTCCATTAATGTACACTCCTCCATGACAACGCTGTTGATTTGGTCAAAGTTGACCCAGTCCACATGTTCTAGCCCCTGTTCACACCTTAGGGTGCTTTATTGAGCTGGAAAGATGATCCACTTTCACATGAGAAGTGGTTTTATTCTTCATAAAGTGATTTATGGGTCTCCCTACCCATTTATTCACCTATCTAAGTGATAAAACCAAACTTTAATATTCCAATTAGTTGCAAGCTAATTTAGGAATATTACAATTAGTGAGAACAATAAAATTGCAATGACAAGACTCCTTGTCCCATCAAACCAGATTAGGTGCTTGCTTGGAAAGGGTGGCATAATTATTGTTGAGATGTTATTCCTTCTGTCTCTTGAGAGAAAAGAAGAAGCGATTAAGTTGATTGAAGATTCTGTCCATTTTTTCACGCATGAAATTGTTTACGGATCAGACATCCATCGAATCACTTAAACCTGTGCAACAATGGTGCACAAGGGAGAATCTTTAGAACCGAAAGAAACCAAAAAGAATTTTAGCACTGCTATTTTGGAGCGGAAGAAGGCTCCCAATCGCCTTGTTGTCGTTGAGGCTATCAACAATGATAACTCTATGGTTTGTCTGCATCCGGACGCCATGGAAAAATTATAGCTCTTCCGCGGAGATACAATTCTCATCAAGGGCAGGAAGAGAAAGGATACAATTTGTATCTTTCTCGCTGATGAGACATGCAAAGAGCCTAGGATTAGAATGAACAAGGTTGTGCGTTTGAATCTGAGGGTTCGACTCTGCGATGTTGCTACGTTTAATCAGTGCCTCGATGTAATGTACAACAAGTGTGTGCATATCCTACGTATTGATGATACCATCGAGGGCGTTATTGGCAATATGTTTGATGCATATTTAAAGCCCTATTTCATGGAGGCCTATTGCGTAGTAAGGAAAGGAGACCTTTTCCTTGTTACAGGTGGAATGCACAGTGTAGAGTTAAAAATAATTGAGATAGACCTTGGGAAATATTGTGTTGTTTCTCCTGATATTGAGATCTTTTGTGAGGGAGAGCCTGTGAAGCGGGAGGATGAAGATAGATTCGATGAAGTTGGTTATGACGATGTTGGTGGTGTAAGGAGGAAAATGGCCCAGATTTGTTAATTGGTTGAGCTTCCACTTAGGCACCCGATCGTTCAAAGGAAAGCACGTGTTGTTGATGGGTAAACACATTTATGACAGCCTTGAAAGGAACTACAGGGCCGGACATTCACGAACAACATTGAATGGACACGACCATATAATTCAAATTTAAAAAAAAAATTAATTAAGTGAATTAAAAAAAAAAGATTAATCAATTAATATTCATAAAGTAACTTATGAAATTATAATAAAGTTACTTTATTCAATTATAAAGTCACTTTATTTATTAATTTTTTAAAGTTACTTTTGTTATATATATATATAATAAATAAAATAAAATAATATTAAAAAAATGAATAAAGAATATTATATTAAAAAATATATAATTAATTTTTTTTTTTTAGTAATACCACTTACACATGCCGACATGGGTGAGTGAAGAAATTGTCAGCGATTAAGCTTTGAAGACAAAGTTGTAATATCCCTTCCAATAAAAATATGCTAAGTGCTTTTCTCAATTTTTGCAAATTTTGTATGGACAAAATTTTGGGTACAAATTCAGGAAAAACAGGTGAAAATTAATTAATTTAATTTTTTGTGGTAGAGGAGGCCCCAAACATTAGACAAAGTAAATATCAATCACATAGTGGGATTTGGGGTCCACTCCATGAGGAAAAATGCACTCCTTGAGGAAATCGAATTGTAGGGAAGAGGGAAGAGGCAATGAGGTCGAAATATTTGAGAGGGATCCACAAGGAAAAGCAAGACAACACTTATAAATAGAAGGTTTGGGGTAGAAATTGGTATCTTTTGCTAATTTGATATCTGGAACATTGTTTGCTCAAGCTGTTTAGTTGGGTAAACAAAGTGTTGTTGAGCACCACAGTTTCCCATGGAGGAAACTCACCGTACTCTTCGGTGGACTACAAGTACCACCCTAGGAAGGTATCACCATAGTCTTGTGGAGGCAAGGAGAGGCATAGCACACATACCACGAAATTTCTGAGCTAAGCTGGGACGCAGATTTAGAGCTATGCTGTCTTGTGGGAGTTGGTGCCAGAAATTAGAAACCACATAATTGTTGGGATAATCCATTGCTGAATTTGTTAGAGGAGAGGAGAGAATTTGCAGAGCAGAAGGAGCCATCTTATCAGTACGAATTTCCTTGGCTAAAGCTTATGCAGTATTGCCCAGGCCTGCGCAAGTATTTGAGAAGGAATTGTTGTGGGTGGCCTTGGTCAGTGATTTTGGAGCTGGGATATTTTGTAGGAGTTAAAAGGGAGCCAAGGGAGATTTTACACTGTTTTGGAGGACTGTAAAGACAAAAATTGTTGCAGACCGAAATTTACTGGCACTAGAGAAGTGTTGGGAATTTAGGGTCAATTTTGGAGCGTCAAAACTAGAGACAACCCTTTTTGGGTTTTTCTTGGTGTTTGACAAGGATCTCAAATCTAATTTTGCAGAATTTTTTGGGCAGATTCGAGGGGTCAAACAGGGGTCCCAACTCAGCCAACAGTTAGAGGAGATGGGGGGAAATTGGGCCGAAATTCCGAGGTCAGCAATTGGTCAATTCCTTAATGGGTTTTTGTGGGTTATTGGAGGAGGGCCCGGGGTTGATTTCCTGGAATTTTCTGAGCACCGGAGGAGGCCCTAACAACCATTTTTTGCAGCCAGCAATGTAGTTTTTCACTGGGTCAGCATAGAGATTGTTGGGGACAACCACATTGCATGTTAGAGCAATCGATTTCATCACCTGGGTATTGTTAGCTTTCCTTGGGCAAGCCCAGGTGCATGCTTTCTGATCTTACCTTTGTACTCAACATTTATATTAATAAAATGGCTCAGCTGAGTGCAGTTTATGTAGATTTCTATGTCTTTAATGTGTTGTAAATTTTGTGTATGTGTTTTTACTATGCTTTCTTTGTTTATCATTGTAAATTTCCATTAGGAATATTACAAAAGCTTTTTGAAGAAAGGGGCAATGTTACGAATATAATTTAGATAACAATAAAATAAATATAAATAGTAAATAATCATAGTAATGGTTATTAAATAGGTATTAGTAAAATAGAAAGGCATGTCTAAATAGACATGACCATTTATGAAAAGGCACCTGCCTAGGTCTATAAGCAGGCCCTGCAGGAAACTGCGCTGTAGCTGATGACTGCTACTTGGCTTGGTGCCAAAATACGTATTGAAGCCTTGAAGTTTTCCTCACAAGCCTCCGGATGGAAGGAAGGTCCCTCCAATGGAAAAGTAGCTTAGAAATTGAAGATTTCTCTCCTCCACTACTACACCCCTGCAACACAACCCAACTCTAAATAGAACTGCATTGTACATGAGACTGAAGCTTGGCCAAATGCTTGATTGTGGAAGTATAGTGCAAACTCCTCGAAGAACTCCTCAATGGAAGAGGTGGGGTTCCCGATCAGGAACACCCTGTGCTAAACAACACATGCAATCTTAGCTAAACAACTGAAGAAAGCTATATGTCTAAACAGACCATATATTAAAATATAAAATATACCAAGATGAATAATATCGCTGCCATCCTCTTCCTTTTATAAGATATGAGCTTCCAAACCCTAAGCCCCATTCATTAATGACACTACTTCCATGCAATGTGTCTCCATCTAGAACTGCGCTGTCCCTCCATTAATGTCCACTCCTCCATGACAGCGCTGTTGATTTGGTCAAAGTTGACCTAGTCCACATGTTCTAGCCCCCGTTCCACACCTTAGGGTGCTTTATTGAGTTGGAAAGATGATCCACTTTCACATGAGAAGTGGTTTTATTCTTTATAAAGAGATTTATGGGTCTCCGTACCCATTTATTCACCTATCTAAGTGACAAAACAAAACTTTAATATTCCAATTAGTTGCAAGCTAATTTAGGAATATTACAATTAGTGAGAACAATAAAATTGCAACGACAAGACTCCTTGTCCCATCAAACCAGATTAGGTGCTTGCTTGGAAAGGGTGGCATAATTATTGCTGAGATGTTATTCCTTCTGTCTCTTGAGAGAAAATAAGAAGCGATTAAGTTGATTGAAGATTCAGCCCATTTTTTCATGCATGAAATTGTTTGCAGATCAGACATCCATCGAATCACTTAAACCTATGCAACAATGGCGCACAAGGGAGAATCTTTAGAACCGAAAGGAACCAAAAGGAATTTCAGCACTGCTATTTTGGAGCGGAAGAAGGCTCCCAATCGCCTTGTTGTCCTTGAGGCTATCAACAACGATAACTCTGTGGTTTGTCTGCATCCGGACGCCATGGAAAAATTATAGCTCTTCCGCGGAGATACAATTCTCATCAAGGGCAGGAAGAGAAAGGATACAATTTGTATCTTTCTTGCTGATGAGACATGCAAAGAGCCCAGGATTAGAATGAACAAGGTTGTGCATTTAAATCTGAGGGTTCGACTCTGCGATGTTGCTTCGTTTAATCAGTGCCTCGATGTAATGTACGACAAGTGTGTGCATATCCTACGTATTGATGATACCATCGAGGGCGTTATTGGCAATATGTTCGATGCATATTTAAAGCCCTAATTCATGGAGGCCTATTGCGTAGTAAGGAAAGGAGACCTTTTCCTTGTTACAGGTGGAATGCACAGTGTAGAGTTAAAAATAATTGAGATAGACCTTGGGAAATATTGTGTTGTTTTTCCCGATATTGAGATCTTTTGTGAGGGAGAGCCTGTGAAGCGGGAGGATGAAGATAGATTCGATGAAGTTGGTTATGACGATGTTGGTGGTGTAAGGAGGAAAATGGCCCAGATTTGTTAATTGGTTGAGCTTCTACTCAGGCACCCGATCGTTCAAAGGAAAACACGTGTTGTTGATGGGTAAACACATTTATGACAGCCTCGAAAAGAACTACAGGGCCGGACATTCACGAACAACATTGAATGGACACGACCATACAATTCAAATTTAAAAAAAATAATAATTAAGTGAATTAAAAAAAAAGATTAATCAATTAATACTCATAAAGTAACTTATGAAATTATAATAAAGTTATTTTATTCAATTATAAAGTCACTTTATTTATTAATTTTTTAAAGTTACTTTTGTTATATATATATATATATATATATAATAAATAAAATAAAATAATATTAAAAAAATGAATAAAGAATATTATATTAAAAAATATATAATTAAAAAAAAAATTCAGTAATACCACTTAAACATGCCGACATGGGTGAGTGAAGAAATTGTCAGCGATTAAGCTTTGAAGACAAAGTTGTAATATCCCTTCCAATAAAAATCTGCGAAGTGCTTTTCTCAATTTTTGCAAATTTTGTATGGACAAAATTTTGGGTACAAATTCAGGAAAAACAGGTGAAAATTAATTAGTTTAATTTTTTGCGGTAGAGGAGGCCCCAAACATTAGACAAAGTAAATATTAATCACATAGTGGGATTTGGGGGCCACTCCATGAGGAAAAATGCACTCCTTGAGGAAATCGAATTGTAGGGAAGAGGGAAGAGGCAATGAGGTCGAAATATTTGAGAGGGATCCACAAGGAAAAGCAAGACAACAATTATAAATAGAAGGTTTGGGGTAGAAATTGGTATCTTTTGCTAATTTGATATCTGGAACATTGTTTGCTCAAGCTGTTTAGTTGGGTAAACAAAGTGTTGTTGAGCACAACAGTTTCCCATGGAGGAAACTCACCCTACTCTTCGGTGGACTACAAGTGCTACCCTAGGAAGGTATCACCATAGTCTTGTGGAGGCAAGGAGAGGCATAGCACACATACCACGAAATTTCTGAGCTAAGTTGGGACGCAGATTTAGAGCTATGCTGTCTTGTGGGAGTTGGTGCCAGAAATTAGAAACCACATAATTGTTGGGATAATCCATTGCTGAATTTGTTAGAGGAGAGGAGAGAATTTGCAGAGCAGAAGGAGCCATCTTATCAGTACGAATTTCCTTGGCTAAAGCTTATGCAGTATTGCCCAGGCCTGCGCAAGTATTTGAGAAGGAATTGTTGTGGGTGGCCTTGGTCAGTGATTTTGGAGTAGGGATATTGTGTGGGAGTTAAAAGGGAGCCAAGGGAGATTTACATCAAGTACTCCTGTCCGGAGATTTTGTAAATATTAATAAAATAATATTTATCTCTATCCGGAGACATATTTTGGCGGATCCAGCGACAGAATGAATAAACCCCATAGGTGACTGCGCAGTCCCTAGTGCTACGCAGCAGTGGTTGCAGCTAGCTCTGCGCTGAGACTGCATCACCTCTCCTAGTGGATGCGTCACCCTCTCCGTGAGCCTTCCCGACTCAACAATCGATCTGCTGGATGGTTGCCTGATCTGCCACACAGAAACCCCAATGTAGCTGCTCAAGTGACTGCGTCACCCTCTCTGGCTCTGCGTCACTCCTGCGTGAACCCTGCTGGTTCTGTGTCACCCTCTATGAGTTGCGTTGTCCCTCCTGGTGCTGATCTGCTTCTTTGCTATTGTATTCTCGGCCTTGGATGAAAATCTCGCTGCCGAACTACCCCTCACGGCACTGAATTACTTGGATCTGATCTTTGTTCAAGCACTGCTCCATCAGAAGAATTCAATCTTTAAATTCAGTCTCTGTGTGTGTTCTCCAACTGATTCCAAGCCTTCCTTTAATACTTTTGCTGTTGATGAATCAACGACCGTGATCTAATCTCTAATCAATGGCTAAGATTAGAAAAGACTTGATCTTCGTCATTTAGAACATTCTCACCCACATGTTAAATTAATTCACTTTAATTATTTAATTTCCCTAAGTTTAGACTTAGGGTCCCCATTAAAATAATTAATTATTTGAATAACTTAAGCTCTGGGTGGATTTCTGGGTCTTGGAGATCTCATGTGTCCTAGTCCCTCCACAAAGTTTCGGAGCTAGAGCACATCCGATGCTACTCCAAAAATCAACATGAAATTATTCCCTCCATTGCAGATTGTAATCTTTGACCAGTGTTGACTTTTCTCTCTCTCATTTGATTAGATTTGATTTGGTTCACTTGGGAAAGTCAAAGGTTGACATTGACTGTTTATGGATGTACAAATTGGAGTATTTAGCTCAGCTGACAATTGATTGAATATTTAAGAAGAAGAAGAATTGATTTGGGTTTTCCCCCTTGTGGGATTTTGCCCTGGTCTTTGACTAAAAATCTCTGTGTCATTGTGCTTGGCTATCTTCTATTGTGCATTACCATTTACTATTCTATCTATAATTGCTTAACTATTTTGGGGTGAATGAAATTGAATGTTACATTGTTTAAGTAATTATTATAGCATAGAACTTGAGAAAAATTAATGCTTGCTATGGTGCTCTACCTAAAGGGGATAAAACAACTAGGATTGGGCAGTGTGCCCCTTCCAAGCTACAATAATATTTCTTTCCAAATGATTCATCATTTGCTTTGAAATAACAATGCAATGCAAACTCATCACTAGGATGCACATTTTGAGGAATCCTAAAATAAAGTTTACCAAAAGGGTCATCAAATCCAAATACAGATTCACTCTCCTCTTTAAGGATAGAATCGAGTTCAGTTCATAAGAATGAATTGTCCTATTGGTGGCCTCATATTTTTTTGTAAACTTTTGCTGCAACAGATACCATCCATCATTGGAAGCATCAAGAATTGATTTGTACCATGTTCATGCATCCCATTCAAGGGTTTGCACAGACAAATTCATCACTACATCCTCATATTCTTTTTCAAAATCGTCCACAAATTTTAAAAATGCATCAAGGTGATCATCCACTTTGACTACATTGTTTCCTGCAAACTCCAACAAAAAATTCTGATAATTAACTATAGTAGAATCATGAGGTTGATCAACAATTCCAATAAAATATATTGGGTTATAAATAGCAAGTGTAAATCTCCTTGGATTTCCAATTGTTCCCATTTAAAATACAAAGATGAAAATAAGCAGAACTATCGCCATAATATTAACTTTGGATAAAAATATGTGTGAAAGAAAAGAAACAAGGGGTTGAATTTGGAAAAGTTAAAGGTGGAAGGCAATGAACTCACTAAAGAATATAATATTCTTACCAATTTATGTGAAATTCTTGGTAGAAATCTAATCTTGTTCCAAAAAAGATACTCGAGTTCACCTAGGCTCATAACTATGTCTTAAGTATGATCACATCATGAGGATTTCACCTTGTCAACCAGTGTGATTCAACACTACCTGCAATGGAGTTGTCAAGTGAGTAAATTAAAATATAGTAATATAAACAAGCACTCACGGATGTTGTAGTAATGCTGAGAATTTGATGTCCTTGACAATGGTGCCAACTTGTTAGCACTAATTTCTACACCCTGTAAATTGATGTAAACTTAAAAAATCAGCAGTAGAAATCAGCAAACGTATAGGAAAATGTGCCCTAAATGTCACTAGAAAATGTCCCTCTTCGTTTGGGCTGGTGCTTTCCAACCTTAGGGGGGTGTCCCTAGTCTTTGTTCCTGCTGTTCTAACAAGTAAATCTGCAATAAATCATAGAAAAAACAACAAGATAATGGCTGTTTGACTAGCAAGTTAGTGTCCAAACAAGTGTATAAAATTTCTTGGATTTGACATATGGAATGGTCCTTTGCAAATTTGCCTTTAATATGGAAAAATAGAGTAAGAAGAAAGTATTTAAGTGTCTAACTGACCAAATAAATAGCTGAAATAACTCTTGATAAATTGCACAAGATAACATTGAATTAAACAAACTCGAGCGAGTGGATCAAAACTTAATTTTTTTCTGCGCCAAAGCATTGGCTGTACCAAGATGACTATCACAGACCTTGAAAGCAATTATATCCAGAAACAAATTAATAAGAGCTATAAGAAGGAGAGAGAAGAATGATGGAGAGAAGAGAGAAGGCTACTTGCTTTGCTCACGTCAATTTGATTTGGAAGGTTGGCCATCCACTGTGTTTATAATAATTTTTCGCCTTTAATTCATTCTAAGAGGAGGAGGTCAACTTCTCCATTAATGGTCATTGATGCACATGGTTGGTCCAAATGAATTCTAATTGTTGAAGAAAACTGAGTTAAGTTGCCCATGCTTTAATGTAAGGCATAAAATTTCACCAACAACATACCAATTAAATTTAAACTAAATTTACCAAATTTAATTGCAGATACATACCTGTATAACCTGTTTGAAACTGATTTTGAGATGTCATTGCTCCGTTCCTGCTACCAAACCAAACCATTTCATCCCAGCCTATTTGGGATCAACCTATACGATTCCCAGATCTAGAAGACTTCAAAATTAGGGTCTTCTGGCCCCCGTGCCCAAAACGCCAAGAACAGTGCTCAAATCTCGATTTCTCAATCAATTCCACCCTCAAAATTCCCTTTGACTATGGCGATCTCTGTTTTTGCCAGAAGATTTGCTTCCCCTTTGTTCTCGCCAGAAAATTCCTGCTCCCTTATTCAAGATTTTCCCCAATTTTTCTCCCCTCCTTTTCACTGTTGTGAATGGCCTTTAAAGTGTTCTTGTAAATTTTTGAAGATGTTCTATGCTTGATGCAACTTTAATTTTTATCCCAATATCAGTCAGCAATCACATAAACAATAAAGTAAACGCTGATAGAACATACCAATAGATCGACAGAAGACAAGCCAGAAATATATAAGTGCATTGGTGCATTACGGCGGTCAACAGGATGCTTCAACCAGCAAAGTCTCAATTTGGCCAGCCAACCAGTAGTGTCACACAACCCTCTAGGACAGCCAAAATAGTCAACCCAAAAGTCAACGGTCAATGCAAACAGCAGCAGCAGCTACGTCAACGCAGCCAATTCAAAGTCAACGTCCAGCCTAGGGAATGATGCCAAAAATTGCGGATTTGGAAAATCGAAAGTTTGGGAGAGTTTCAGGTCTGTTTGACCTTGCGTTGACCAAAGTCAACGCTGGTCAACGCTGCTGCAGAAACCCTAGGCTGAAAACAGAAAAGTGCTGCTTGCTGAAATTTCCCACGTGTGAAGACAAGAGCCTCCAAGGTGATCGTACCAATCAGATGAGGAGAGAGAAATGTGTGAGGATGAGATGAGTGAAAATGTGTAATATCCCCAACGAAATAGGCGTAATACAAGCATATAATTATATAGAAAAATGCCGGAAACAGAATATAGAGCAAGTACACATAAAATTCCGGGAAATGCTAAGCCATTTGTAATATGAGAATATAATGAGATACGATGGATAATCAAGAATAAATGCCTATCCTTGCTCAAGGCAAGTGGAGACCCTCTCCAGAATAAAGAATGGGTGCAATAGGGGTACGTCCTAGGCCCAGGTGAAAGCTACGTGAAGAAGCTGCTGCTGCAATGCACTGGAACTAGGGGCTGATCCCCTCACTGGAATGAGCTGAAAACTGGAAGGCTAGCTGATCTCAACCCTCCGGACAAAACCCAGAAATCGTGAAGCAAATGCTCCACCTCCGAAAATGCACCCAATAAACCCTCACCAGAGAAAACGCTGTTTCTCCCAGTGACAGCGCAGAAGCCAAAGACAACGCTGGCAAAGAGGGCTGAATCTACCTGCAAACCCTCCGGATGAAATAGCAAAACTCCTCAGGGCTGGAAAACGCTGAAAACGCTGCCAAATCCCCACACAACAACCCTGCTCACAATATCTGCGTCCTCCCTAGCTGGGACTGCGTCCTCTGCCCTAGACTGCGCAGTCACAAGAAGGGGCAACTCCTCTGCAAAAACGTCCACCAGAAAACTGCTGCAAATCACCACTGAAACTGAAGGAAAGAAACCTTGCTCGAGCAGGCACTCGAAGTCCCCCGGAGCCAAGGGTGAGATCTCCGACCGGAGACACTCAGTTTGCACTAAACAGTGCTGCAGACCGACTAAACAACCGGCGTGCTGAAGTAGACAGAAGTCTAGCTCTCAATATCAATATCAAATCAACAATGCCAAATGGAGTGAAACCCCCACCTTTTATAGTGCTAGCTCCCTCAAAACCCTAACTGCGTCCTTGAGTTCCTCCTTGACCTGCGCAGTTACCTTAGGAGTTTACGTGAGGCCTCTCTCATGTGTGTGTGGGCCCCCAAGGCTTCCCCTTTAAGTTACAACGTTGCCTCTACTAGGAAACACTTTATTTTATTTAAGTGAGTTAGACCCCTTTTCTCACTTTTATTTATTAATTAACTATAGTCGGCAAAACTATACAAAAATCAAATATTCCAATTAGCGGTGCTAATCAGGAATATTACAGTCTCCCCCGGCAAAACGTTGCTTGTCCTCAAGCAACTGAAGTGATGGATGCTGTAAAATCTGCTCGCTCTCCCAAGTGGCATCCTCATTCGGCAAAAATTGCTTGTCCTCAAGCAACGCTTGAACAAGCCTCCTCTCTAGCTGATGCTCCCCACCGATACTGCAAAATGTGCCTGGGTCCCACTGAAACCTCTCTGTCTCCTGCATCACCCTGATACGAAGGGATATCTCGATGCCAGGATGCCAAACTGGCCTCTCACGGTACCAGCCAACCAATAGTCCTCCCGGATCCCATCGCCATTGTGGCCAATAATCGCACAAGTCCCACGGCTCGGACTGTGCACTGCCTCTGGCTATGACTAATGCTCTAAGAGGTGAAGACCACCAATAAGCATCCATGCTCTCGGGCTCCTGCTGTGATGTACCTGTAACTGCATATGCTGCCTCTCCAACCGCATACCAACTCATCACCTCTCTCCAATCCACGTCCTGACTCAATCCCATGCTGATCCTGCTCTCCTGACATTGGGAAGGAGTCCTGAAGTAATGAGAATCGGTGCCCTCCTGCCAACTGGGATCTGTAACATCTACTATGTCCAAGGGCCCCTGCTCCACTGTGCTCCCTACGAAGAATACCGTACCATCAAGAGGGTACCAACTCATGATCTCCCGCCAGTCCATCTTGGAGGAAGCATCTGATGTAGCAACAACAACTGCATGTGGAACATGCTTGGAAGGTTGCCGCCAACCCGCAATCATCTCCCACTGCCAAACTATCACATCTACCTCCAACATCTCCAGAGGATATGGATCTGTAGCTGCTGTCACGGTACTCGGTGTCTGTGCATCTGACTGCTCCACCTCAAAGGATGACCCCAATGCTAGCCACATATCCGTCATAGGCTCAATGTGGGCACCCATCTGGACCTCACCCAAGGAAATGTCATGCCTGATGTCCATAGTATCCTCCTCTGCTGACTCAGGCTCCATCATGTGTTGCTCTAGCTGAAGCGTCACAAGTGACTCATCACCCAGAGTATCTCCTATACAGTCCCCTGACTGCTCACCCTGCACACTGTAATACGGCTGCAATCTACTGTCATCATACCTGCATGACTGCTCTTGCTCCACAGAAGCAACCTCAACTAATCCTATGGACTCATATGAAAGAGAGTCCTCACCCTGGCATACAGAAGGAATGCCCTCCTGTTCTACCTCCGCCATCTCATCTGCATCGAACATGCCATCCACCCTCTCGACAAAGTGTCGATACAGTGTCTGGAGCCCAGACACATACTGGGATACTACCTTTGCTGTACCCTGTATCCTCTGCTCATGCATGATCTCGACATGCCCTGAGGAAAAAATGATGCATGTCTCCCTCATGACCTGCTCCCCAAGCGTAGGCTCAGTGATGACTGATGCACCACCTCTGCAAAGGATCATCTCATCCCCCAACCTGTGGCTGTCAACTAGCACACCAGCCCAGTGCCACTGCTGAGAAGTCTCTCGCCTAGTGTGCTGAGGGCCATCCAAATGTCGTGGGTGTGCCTCACGGACCCTGCTGCTCATGCCCAAAGTGCCATAGGACAACAACAAAATCAGTTGTGCCCATGAGTGATGTAGAAGAGTGTCGGATGTGTGAGTCCCCACAGATACCATCAAGTATCGCTCCTCTGTCTCCTCATCGATCCTAGGTGAAATACCCCCAAAGGTAAGCCCAGTGTCCCTGTCTGTGAGTCTCCCTGGATGCGATACTCTAAGACCCTGCTGTGTAGCACCGTGTGCCCTCGCATACCACTGATCATCCATATACTCCTCAACATGCCACTGCACACTGAGGCATACCTCGGTATACTGCTGGATACCATGTGCTACTGCTGTAGCACCCTGTACCATCTCGTGCCCTGACTGTGTCCAGGCATCGGTCACTCTTCGCATGCTCTCAATGTGATGTAGGATACTCCTACTCCACAATGCAGTCCCACACACTATGGTACACCACCATGCTACTCCATGTCCACCGGCAATCCACCGCTCAATGCTAGAGGCTCCCACACATCCCTGGATGTGATGACCTAGAGCTGCGCCCCTACATGTCGGACTACCACCAATTGGCAACATCGTCTCCACCGTCGTACCACTATACCTGCCGACGAAAGGATCATCACTCCAAATCCTCCTCAAGGGGTCCGAGAAGTGAATCTCCCTAAGTGTCAGTAGTGTTACCACCACTGCTCGGCTCTGTTGCGTCCTCTGTGCCCCACACAAAGGTGAAGAATCCTTGGCCCCATACAAGGCGCCATCTGGTGGCCTGCCAATGCCACCTCCTCCGACAAACTCCTGCCAAGGTATGTTGACCACCCCGTGATCCCGTGTACGAGTGTCATACCAAAACAACCTAGGGAGTCTACCCATAAACTGGTTGGCCACTGGAGCTGACCCAAACTGCACATACTCTGCTACTAGGCCAACTGTACTCTCCAAGGCATAGTCAGCCGACCTGCCTGGGAAATGATAGGTGATCCCACCTGGATCCCAATGCCAATCTGGGGTCCCTGTATGCTCAACACCTAGGAACTCCTGCTGAATTGCACCTGGGTCCACCACTATCTCCATAGCCCGCTCCACCGAGTACCAACTCAAAATCTCTCTCCATCCAACCTCAACATATGGATGTTGTACCCTGTGCAACTCTGATCGTCTCATACCGCTATCCAAGTCAACATATGAGATCTGACTAGGTGGCTCTGCCTCTCCCTCTCCAACGGGAAGAGATGACCCAACAACACTGCTAGTCCCATCCATGCATACCTGAAGGGGAATGATCTGACACTCCAACGTGCCCACTGGTTGTACCATCAGGGAATCCAGCTGTTCCCCAATGCGGACCAACTTGGCCGCCGACTTGGCACAAGTCACTCTCATACCCTCCAGCTCCTGGTCTTGCAACAAAATGGCCTCCCGTACTGACGCGGCCTTCTCTCTCAAAACTCGAAGGTCCGTCCGAAGTCGATGATACTGCTGCCTGCGACCATCATCCAATACCTCTGTATCTCCTAGTGCCTCATCGATAGTGGATACATCTCCTGGTACCTCACCCATCTGTCGTGTGCTGCTACCACCCGAAGACTCAGACATGGCTCCAGTCATCCCCTCAGTGGATGGCTCTACTGGGGTAGGCTCTACCTTCTCCACTACCACATCAACTGACACGGCCAAGGAGGTCTCCAATGAGGGTGAATCCTGTGTCACACTAGGTGTACCCTCAGACTCCCTGCAATCCGGTGTGTCCTCATCCTCCAAGTGTGAGGTAACCATTTTAATGGTTTTCCTCTCCGATACTCGGTCAAGCTGGAAAGAGGTATCCAACTTGTCCAACCAAGCTTTTTCTGAGCGCCTGGATGACCCGTCAAATGTCGGTAGATGGAATCTGTCCACTGTGCGCTGTAAGCCCCTATCATGTGAGTGCTTGTTCCCTCTATGAAAGTTGTGAGGTCTACTATCACGCTGGAGCTGAACATAATCTCTACTAGCTGTGCGGTGGTAGTCTCCACCATGATGATGCCGGTGCCCCCGGTGATGATCACGGAGTCTAAGGCCATACTGGATCTGGACATATTTTCTGAACGAGAGAGCCTCCATGATCGCTGGTCCGAAAGCCTGGTACTCTGCAAAAATGTCAGCCATCCGAGCCGGATCCATCTCTCGCTGTGTTGCTGTCCCTGCGTCCTCTGGCAAGAAGGTAGGCATGGTAGGGCGTGTGGGTGTATGTGATGCCATATGCTGAGTGGCATCATGCTCTCGCAAATGGTGAGATGTGCCTGATCCCTCACCAATCCGAAATCCCCTTGGGGTTTCCCGCTGCCTAACCTCCACCGCAGTGAGTCTCTGTGACAGATCCTGCATTTGGAGGAGCACCTCTCTAAATCTCCTCTCATAACCTGCCATCGGCTCTTTCTGCTATGTGTCTACAGGCTCCTCAGAAACTGCACGGCTGCTGCAAAACCATACTGCTGCTTAACTTCGACCTCCGATTTACCCACTGAAAACTACTCAGAAAATTCCAGGAATTTGGGAAGGTGATCCTTGCCCAAAACCCAGAAAAACCCAGAAAACGTTTCTTCTAATTCCAAACTTCAAAATTTGACTCTTTATATTTTGGCCCTTTTTCCAATTGCGTTTTTGGTACTGCAAGCGCTGTGGTGGAATGCATGGTTTTCCGGAGTGTCATAGACCACAGGCTGAGCCAGATCTATGCTCTGATACCACTGTAATATCCCCAACGGAATAGACAGTAATACACAACAATACAAGCAAACAACTATATGGAAAAATGCCGGAAATAGAATATAGAGCAAGTACACATAAAAATGCCGGAAATGCTAAGCCATTTTATTAATCTGAGAATATAATGAGATACAATAGATAATCTGAATAAATGCACCTATCCTTGCCCTAAGCAAGTGGAGACCCTCTCAGAATAAAGAATGGCTGCAATAGGGACTGCGTCCTAGCTGGCTGGAGAAACTGCCGTGAAGAACTGCTGCTGCAATGCAATGGTACTGGGGGCTGATCCCCTCGCCGGAATGAACTGAAAACTGGAAGGGTAGCTGATCTCAACCCTCCGGACAAAACCCAGAAATCGTGAAGCAAATGCTCCACCTCCGAAAATGCACCCAACAAACCCTCACCAGAGAAAACGCTGTCTCTTCCAGTGACAGCGCAGAAGCCAAAGAAAACGCTGGCAAAAGGGGCTGAATCTACCCACAAATCCTCCGGATGAAATAACCAAACTCCTCAGGGCTGGAAACATTGAAAACGCTGCCAAAATCCCACACAACAACCCTGCTCATCAGATCTGCGTCCTCCCTAGCTGGGACTGCGTCCTCTGCCCTAGGCTGTGCAGCCTAAAAAAGGGGTAACTCCTCTACCAAAATGTCCACCAGGAAACTACTGCAAATCACCACTGAAACTGAAGGAAAGAAACCTTGCTCGAGCAGGCACTCGAAGTCCCCCGAGGCTAAGGGTGAGATCTCCGACCGGAGACACTCGGTTTGCACTAAACAGTGCTGCAGACCGACTAAACAACCGGCGTGCTGAAGTAGACAGAAGTCTAGCTCTCAATATCAATATCAAATCAACAATGCCAAATGGAGTGAAACCCCCACCTTTTATAGTGCTAGCTCCCTCAAAACCCTAACTGCGTCCTTGAGTTCCTCCTTGACCTGCGCAGTTACCTTAGGAGTCTACGTGAGGCGCCTCTCATGTGTGTGTGGACCCCCAAGGCTTTCCCCTTTAAGTTACAACATTGCCTCTACTAGGAAAACACTTTATTTTATTTAAGTGAGTTAGACCCCTTTTCTCACTTTTATTTATTAATTAACTATAGTCGTCAAAACTATACAAAATCAAATATTCCAATTAGCGGTGCTAATTAGGAATATTACGAAGAATCGTGGTGCATTCGTGGAGGACGACATGTTGGAAGTTGTTGGGTCTTCAGAGAGGGAGGGCCAGCGGTCCCGTCTTGAGGCTCAGTTAGCACCATTTTGGAGGATTCAGGTCAGAGGATTGAGCAAGGGGCCATCCCTTGCCTATTGGAGACATTTGGTGGAGTGGGAGGCCATATTTTGGAGGATTGCATTCAGCACCAGCGTGGCCCTTGGGAGGATAGCATAGATCCTCAAGGGAGGCATTTTTGGGGGTCGACCATTTCAAAAACGCTCTCTGGGATTTTCTGGGTATTGTGTGTAGAGGCTGATTCCAGAGTATCAGAATTTTCCGAGTAGGGGAGCAGCCCCAAATACTCATTTTGTTCCAACAGTAGCAGCAACACGACAGTATTCCAGTAGGTTGGATGCAGAGCAGAGAGCAGCCATTTCCATTGATATTCTGAGAGTATTCCTACACTTGCCTGGTGCAAGTTGAGTTGCCATCACTCTGATTACCTCTTGTACTCATTTCTATTTCTCAGTATAATAAAATGGCTTAGCATTCTCTCTATTTCATGTGTATCTGCTTCATGACCAGTTTCTAGCATTTTATATGTTATGGTATGCTTTGTATTACTGTCTATTTCCCCTTCGGAATATTATAGTGGTATCAAAGCTCATAGACCTGGCTCAGCCTGTGGAGCAAGTTGTCTATGACACCGGGAGAGAAGCCGTATATTTGCTACAGGGGTAGGAAGTACCGTGATCGAGAACGTAGGTTGCAAATCACCTACAGAGAGGGTGACTACGTTCCTGTAGTGGACGCAGAGTAGGAGGAACCAATGGCAGATGCTAGTGATGCGAAGAAGTTTGGGGAAATGCTCCTCAAGTCAGTACAAGATCTGTCGAGACAGATTGAGGTGATGGGACAGAGATTCACTGTTGTAGAGGCTAGACAACGTGAAACCCCAGGGGGTTTCCAGATTGGTGAGGGATCAGGCACATCCCACCATTTGTAGGAGCACGATGCCACTCAGCACATGGCATCACATGCACCCACATGTTCCACCATGCCCACTTTTTTGGCTGCAGACACAGGGGCAGGAGCACAGTAGGATCCGGAGCCCGGCCACATGGGTGACTACTTCGCTGAGTATCAGGCATACGGATAGGAGTTCAAGGATGCCCTTTCATTTCGAGATTTTGTCCAGCTCCAGTGGGACTGCAAACCTCGCGACCATCACCGGGGACACCGACATTATCACGAGGAAGACACTCAGCGTACAGTGAGCAGGTTCCATTTGCCTATGTTTGATGGCTCATCAAACAGTTCGGCAAAGGCTTGGGTGGAGAAGCTGGACATATACTTCCAGCTCAACCAGATGGCAGAGACGGAGGCCATCAAGGTGGCAGCGCTGCATCTGGATGGCGAGGCCCAGGATTGGTGGTTCCACGGGATGATTACACTCGGGCATTCGACAGTGACTACATATGTCGAGTTCACCCGGAGGTTGATAGAGAGGTTTGATCGAAGGGATCCAGAGGAGCACTTTGTTGAGCTGACAAGGATCAAACAGACCGGGAGTCCGGATACATATATCTCAGATTTCCTGAGACTTTCGGTGATGGTGCTAGATCTATCTGCGGCACGGATGATTTACATGTTCATTGAGGGGCTAGTAGAGCCGCTTCGGGGATTGGTCAGATCCACTAGACCAACTACACTCCATGATGCAATTGGCAGGACCCAGGACTTGCAGGATGCCTTACCCAGGACCAGGACGCCTTACCCCCAGAGACAGGCTTTCCAGCCTAAGGGGAAGGATTTGAGGATTCTGCCTCCAAAGGGGAATCAGGGCAGAGGATATTTGGATGATGATGCCAGGAGGGAGTTGAAGAAGAAGAGGTTGTGTTTCACCTGTCAGGAGCCGTGGGCACCAAGACACAGATGTGCTGCTGGCAAAGGACACTTTATTGAGGTCTTCTCCGAGAGCAGCGGGGAAGAGGATGAGTATGATGACGTGGAGGCAGGGGGCAGCCGTGCAGTGCAGGATCATTTGCCACCTCCACCACCAAGAGCAGGAGGTGCAGCTTTTGCACCTACCAGAGGCACCCTTGCAGCATTGCGAGGAGTTCCCAAGTATCTGACGCTGCGCATCCGAGGGACAGTACGGGGGCAGCGAGTATCAGTACTGGTGGACAGTGGGGCAACCCACAACTTCATCGATGCACAGATGGTAGAGCGGAGAGGCATACCGACAGAGAGCTTCGATGGGTTTTCAGTGTTGGTCCCAGGAGATCAGACGATGCAGTGTGCCAGATATGTCCCAGAGCTGGCAGTGACGATGGGCACCTACACAGTGACTGACCACTTTTCATGGTTAACATACCGGATACCAATGTGGTATTCGGTGTACAGTGGTTGATCACTCTAGGGAAGGTCACCACGAATTGGGAGGCCTTGGAGATGGAGTGGGATGATAAGAAGACCGGGAAGCATGAGAAGATACGGGGCATGCACACTTACCCACCCTAGACCATCTCAGCTCACCGGATGGAGGCAGACTTCTGGAAGGGAGACATAGAGTGGGCCGTAGAGCTGCGTGCATAAGAGGCAGGGACTACCAGGCAAACAGTTCATCCAGAGATATAGACCATCCTTGACAAGTATGCCAGGGTGTTTGGGGAGATACCACCAGGACAGCCACCGAATCGGGGATTTGAGCATACTATTGAGCTAGAGCAAGGCATTCAGGTCGTCATTACCACACCCTATAGGCACCCCAAGGCCTATCGGGACGAGATTGAGCGGGCTATCCGCGAGCTGTTAGCTCTTGGACACATTCAGCCTAGCACCAGTCCTTTCGCTTCTTCGGTAGTGTTGGTGAAGAAGAAGGACAGTGCATTGAGGATGTGCATTGATTACAGGGCCCTGAACAAGAAGACCATGAAGAACAGGTACCCTATTCCTTGGATTGACGAGCTGATGGATAAGTTGAGGGGGGCACAGTTCTTCTCAAAGATTGATTTGAGATCCGGGTACCATCAGATTCGCGTGAGGGAACAAGACATTCCCAAGACCACTTTCAGGTGCCACTATGGCCATTTTGAGTTCTTGGTGATGCCCTTCGGGCTAACCAATGCACCGGCCACCTTCCAGTCATGTATGAACCACATCTTCTGCAATCACCTGAGGAAGTTTGCGTTGGTCTTCTTTGATGACATATTGATATATAGCAGGACATGGGAGGAGCATCTCCAGCACATAGAGGCAGTGTTGCGTATTTTGGAGGAGCAGCAGTTTTATGCTAAGCTCTCCAAGTGCGAGTTTGGATTGACGGAGTGAGGGTCCACGAGGATAAGGTCAGGGCCATCAGGGATTGGCCAGAGCCGGGAAACGTGACGGAACTTCGGGGGTTTGTGGGTATCTGCACCTACTACAGGAAGTTCGTCAAGAGTTTCTCTCAGCTTGCTACACCCCTTACAAATCTGACAAAGAAGGGGGCATTCATTTGGATAGATACAGCGCAGGGAGCCTTTGACAGGCTCAAAGAGGTGTTGAGCAATTGTCCAGTGCTAGCATTGCCAGACTTCACACAACCATTCATTCTGGAGTGTGATGCATCAGGAGAGGCGGTTGGCGAGTGTTGATGCAGGGAGGCCACCCTATAGCTTTTGAGAGCTGGAAGCTCCTTCCACATGAGCGATTGTATGCCATATACGACGAGGAGATGCTGGCCATCATGCATGCATTGGCCAAATTCCGGCAGTACCTGGTAGGTAACAGGTTCAGGGTGAGGACTAACCACAACAGCCTCAGGTTCTTCTTAGAGCAGAAGCAGCTACAGAAGAGGCAGCAGAAGTGGGTCAGCAAGATCCAGGCCTACAACTTTGACATCGAGTATGTCAAAGGGAAGAACAACGTGGTGGCTGATGCACTTTCACACAGACCAGCCACGTTGTCTCCGATGAGTTTGGACGCAGATTGGAGGGCCCGACTATTGGTGGAGTACTCCAAGGACAGGTTTGCTTGTGAGATTCTAGATGGACAGGTGACAGATGATAGATACAGGGTGATGGATGAGATCATCTACTACAGGGACATGATCTTTTTGACTGAGGGCTCTCAGCGCAAGAAGAAGATATTGCAGGCTTCTCACGATTCACCATTGTCTGGCCACCAGGGGTTTACCAAAACCTACAGGGCCATCAGGGAGAGGTTCTCATGGAAGGGCCTCAAGGAGGACGTGCTCACGACGTATTGGAAGGCTGTGAGAATTGGCGCAGCAGAGATGAACCATCAGCGGGTTTGTTGCAGTATCTTTTAATTCGGAGGAAATGGGGAGAGGTATTTCGACCCACGAACTCCTTTTGTTGCCAGTGCAGGCCAAGGCTGTATGTTAGTCATACGTTGATCGGCGCCAGAACAATGCACATTTACACGCCATACCTTATATCCACATTATATCGCATTACAGGTATAAAGATTGTTCTTCAGGGACATCTTCAGATTACATGGTCTTCCCAAGTCTATTGTTAGTGACAGGGACAGCCGCTTCATGGGCGGATTTTGGCAAGAGCTTTTCCGCCTGGTGGAGACAGAGTTGACACCGAGCACCAGCTACCACCCACAGACAAATGGGCAGACAGAGATAGTTAACAAGTGGCTAGAGGGCTACTTGCGTAACTATGTCAGTGGGCAGCAGAAAGCATGGCTGAAGTGGTTGCACCTAGGAGAGTACTGCTACAACAACACACATCATATGTCTATCGATATGTCTCCATTCTATGCATTATATGGTTATCATGCTTTATCTTTTGTTGATGTGATGTTTGTTTCCAATGTTCAGAGCAGGATTGGATCCAAGAAGAGTAAAGACATCCTCGACTCTCATGATAACATAAGCTACAACACGGAGACCAACGGAGAAGCTATATGCCGTAGGGAGTCGGGTGGAGAGACGGTTTGGAGTAGGACATTAGATCCCACCTATATTTGCGGCCATACAAACGGTGACTACGACGAAGAGGCTAGAAACTCAAGCCCGTTTTATGGGCCTTACGAGGGTTGATACATACGCAGGGTTGCAGGGCGAAGATTTGCTTATGAGTAGAGTCCACACTTGAGTACAAGATTCATAACTTGTCTTTCACGTATACGTGCAGAAGGCAGTAGGACCCAGCGGTGTGATGTGAGAGGAGCTTTTCGCCTACAGATGATGAGGAATTTGGTGCTACGATTCGGAGCCACTATTGATACCAGGGAGAGGCAGTTGCAGAGCAGGATAGTCCGGGAATTCTTAGTGAGGTGGAAGAATTTGCCGGATGAGGATGCCACTTGGGAGAGTGAGAAGATCTTGCAGCATCCATCACTACAGTTGCTTGGGGTCAAGCAACATTTTGCCGGGGGAGACAGTAATATTCCCAATTAGCGATAGCTAATTGGAAATATTAATTTTGACCAATTTTGCCTTATTATAGTCGGAGCATGAATAAAGTGAGTAAAATATTAATTAACTCACTTAGGATAAAACACTTTCCTAAGTCCACATCGAAATTAAGGGAGTGGGGCCTAGTGGCCAAGTGGACAGCGCAGGAGAGGGACGCAGACCACGTGGGCAGCGTGGGGCCTACCTCACACAAATGAGAGGGACAACGTGGGCCAAGGAGCACGTGGAGGAGGTGGGGCCTAGGGAGAGAGAGGCCTAGGGTTATAAAAGGGAGGAGAGCCCCCTCATTTGGTTATTCATGTTTATGCATATTGAGCTAGTCATTTCGACTTGGAGCACGCTGGCTGTTTAGCTTGTCTGCAGTACTATTCAGTACATTGGGTGTCTCCGTTCGGAGAACCCACCCTCAGCCCCAGGAGACTTCGAGTGCTTTCTCGAGTGAGGTATTTCCATCAGCGTTTTGCATGAGGATCGGTGATTGCATTCGTGGAGGAGCAGCGTATTTAGAGACTACGCAGTCTTGAGAGGGAGGACGCAGTCCATCTTGGGGGAGCTCCGGTTTGGCACCACTTTGGAGGATTCAGGTCAGAGGATTGAGCAAGGGGCCAGCCCTTGCCTATTGGAGACATTTGGCGGAGTGGGAGGCCATATTTTGGAGGATTGCATTCAGCACCAGCGTGGCCCTTGGGAGGATAGCGTAGATCCTCAAGGGAGGCATTTTCGGGGGTCGACCATTTCAGAAACGCTCTCTGGGCATTTCTGGGTATTGTGTGTAGAGGCCAATTCCAGAGTATCAGAATTTTTCGAGTAGGGGAGCAGCCCCAAATACTCATTTTGTTCCAGCAGTAGCAGCAGCACGGCAGGATTCCAGCAGCTTGGACGCAGAGCAGAGAGCAGCCATTTCCATTGATACTCTGAGAGTATTCCTACACTTGCCTGGTGCAAGTCGAGGTGCCATCACTCTGATCACCTCTTGTACTCATTTCTATTTCTCAGTATAATAAAATGGCTTAGCATTCTCTCTATTTCATGTGTATCTGCTTCATGATCTGTTTCTAGCATTTTATATCTTATTGTATGCTTTGTATTACTGTCTATTTCCCCTTCGGGATATTACATATTCCAAGATGCTTCCAAGACATCTTTCAATAGTACCTCAGGATGCTTTTCAGGATTGACTCCAATAATGCTTTTCAAGGATGCCCAAACACTTCTGCAAATACAAGCTTGTACACTGTGACCCTCAGGCAATTCTAACTTGATGGCAGGCTTCCAAGTATGACAACAGCCTTTTATGCTTGAGATTCCCAATATGCCCATTGTCCAAGATCTTATTTACTCATACAAGTCTCCAAGTACACTGTTCAAGACACCAGTTACTTTACTGTCCAAGGCTCACAGTCCTTTATAATGACTGTTGTTCGGTGTTGTCACTACTGTCTGAGTCTTGTGAGCTAAACAAAACGTGCAACTTCCATATTGTAGCGCAGAAGGACTTCAAAGAATCATCACAAATATTAAAACTATCCTGCTTCCTTTATAGTGCTGCCTTTCCTCTGTACTCGACTTCCTAGGCATTTATTACAGACTTAGCATGGCCCAGGCCCCAGAACATCCCTGAACTCCTGCTTCGTCCAACCTGCAACTTCGGGTCTCTGTAATAAGACTGCAATTTCGGATCTCTGTAATAAGACTGCAATTTCAGATCTCTGTCTCAAGACTGTAATTTTGGATTTCTTGTGTAATAAGACTGCAATTTCGAGCTACAGGTATGAATTTATCTGCCAATTCTGTCTCAAAGTCCGAGTTTGATGAGGATCTGAAAACCAAGCTCCTTATCACTGTCGCTATAGCATAAAAAATATGATATGAATTTCTTCCACGGGCATTTTCTTCGGTCTTCAACTTCAGGTGTGAGGTAAGATTTCTTATACTTATTCAACGTTGAAAACAAGCCCAAACAATGTGCTCATCAGCCTCTTTTCTGTCTTTTATCTTCAGAATGGATCTTCACTGAAAATTCCTTGCTTGATTAATGAAAACAGACTTGTATTTATTGTGATTTTGCATCATAATGAACGGTCATGTCTATTGGAGGAGAGGCCAACATGTACAGGAGGCTTAGGTCAGCTCAAGGGCTAGATATATACCTTTAAATTGTAAAATTCATATCTCCAAAACTATTTGGAGTTTTGGGGCATGTAAGGGCTCATTAGAAAGGCAAAATTATGCCCTAAAAGATGGTATAGGATTCAAATTGATAAGCTGCCTCTATGGTAGTGAAAACTTATTTTTTAATGAGACTTCCTTGAAATTTAGTGCAGAAATATTTGGGACATAATGAGGAGTGTTTGAGACATTGTGTGGATATTAATGGCTTCTCCATCTTTTGCACCAATAATATCCAACAAAGTGATCATGTAGTTTCCAACCATGTCATCAAGACCTTCATCGAATGACATCATCAAATGTAGTCTTCTAGGTTACCAAACAAGGTACATGATTGACACTTGGCACCTTAAGGATATTTTCCATCTTGACATCATGTTGGTTCCAGGCTTCTTCATCAAGAGTAAGCACATCATCATTAATGGCATCCTTTTAACCAATGGGGACTTGTCATCATGAGCAAGGACCTCACGAGGTCTACATGATATCACTGCAATGGTTTGCCATTAGGGTTTTTAGGTCTTTACAAGAATATTGATCCTCATATTGACATCAATGACAACCTTAGACCAACAATCTCCCCCTTTGTCATTGATGGCAATATTCTTGCCCTTCCAACATTTTCTCCCCCTTTGACATCAGTGGCAAACGGGGTGCCCAAGTGCATGCTGCTTCATGTTGCTCCCCCTGTCATGGTACTCTTTCTTCTAGCAGTGTGGTCCATGATCGATGTGTTTGCATCTCTTCATGTGATGAACCATCTCTCCCTTCCTATATAAGCTCCTCTAGCTCATGAAGAATTGCTCACCTTGTGTGATGATTTTTTCAATGGAGTTACTTTCGAGGGATGGTCTATCAAGATTGTCCATGTGTAACTCATCAAGGATTTCATAGGCCCATTCAGGGATGGCTTCTACAAGAATGCTCAGGAATCACAAAACTCCCCCTAACTGTATGCATGGTCTCTTTTAGGCAGAGTCTCGTCATCAAATACCTGGAATATCAAGGATGACTTTATTGTGAAAATTTCTGAATCTTATACTTATGCAGAAATCTTTATTGTTAATCTGGTTATGCTCCTCCTACTTAGATAAGTTATTAACTGAATAAATTCAGATTAAAATGGAAGCAAAGCACATAACAGATCTTCACCAATTTAAATCTAGAATAAGTACATGCACACATACACAAAGTGATAGATATTTTCTGGACAAATAGTCCCCGGAAAACCCAATTTAGGAAAACTAGTTCTCTGGCTGCTGGAGGGTTTTATTATCAAGAATTTTCTGAATACAACAAATTTGGGTTCCAGATCTGGAAAACCCGACAGAGAAATAATAGATCTACAACTCACTAGTTGTTCTAAGGCCAAAATAATGACTGATCCACACCCTCAAATAGGATTTACAAAACTCAGCCAAGATTAGGGCCTAGAAACCCTAGCGTTGTCTCGGAAATCCTCTGTGTCAGCCTCTGAAGCCTCTGCATCCCTCAACACTGCTCCGAAAAGGGCTGCATTACCCCAGACCAGTGTTTTAAAAATCGGACTCGGGTTTCAATTCGGCGAGGGTCGGCTTGCTATCGACTCAGATGGTTCAATTTCAATGACACGGTTTTTGTAAAAAACATAATTTTAAAGATTTTTATTCATGTTTCCAAACACAGCATTACAATATAGAAAAAAGACAACATAT
Organism: Pinus albicaulis; assembly: GCA_034641835.2. Classification (NCBI taxonomy): domain Eukaryota; kingdom Viridiplantae; phylum Streptophyta; class Pinopsida; order Pinales; family Pinaceae; genus Pinus; species Pinus albicaulis. Next base: position 9,788 of record JAXQQM020064871.1, on the reverse strand, counting down.
GATCAAAGTAGGCTCATGAATATATCCATTATATCAAAATTGCACCCAGTGCACTGTCCAATACATGATGGTGAGATAGAGATCAAAACAAAAAACATAAACAAGGAGGTTCTAAATGGCCTCCACAACAAAACATGAATAATCACTACTGCTAGCAGCTAGACATCTGACAAGCCAATGTCCTCTTCCTCAAACTCTGAACCAGAGGGGGAAACCGCTCGCTCCTCCTTTGAATCAACATCCTCAATTGGAACTATAGCCCTACCACCCTGAGATAGACGAGTTATGTGCCTCTGTCGTGGCTGACTAGAGGAAGTTCCTGCACCTGCAACTGGAGGGCTTGGGACTGGGTCTGCTACTAGTGGATCTGCATTGAGCATAGCCTCTGGCTCTACCTGTGTATCGAAGTCCATCCCCACACCAATATCCTCATCAAAGTCAAACTCTGGTGGACAAGTCTCCACTACCCAATTTGATGTTGGATCAATATCCTCCAACACAATGGGATCTGAATCAGGTCTTTTGTTCAGCAATTGGTTGCATCTTAGTCGGAGGTTGTACTAGACATACACTAGATCATTTAACCGTTTTGGCTCCAAATGGTTTCTCTTCTTTGTGTGAATCCTCTCAAAGGCAAACCAATTGCGCTCACACCCAGAAGAACTGCATGTTTGACTCAAAATGCGAATTGCAAACCTCTGCAATTTAGGACAATGGCTACCAAATGCCTCCCACCATTGTGCTGCAAAAATGAGTTTCAGTTAGCTCAACAATTTGTATCCAACTTTGAAATTGAAATTATAAACAATTATACAATATAATAAAACATGAATTTGAAAATTGAAATTCTTTGTTTACCTGGCTCATCTGATTCCCTTGCAATCCTTGCAAGGTTCTTGCTAAAGGTACATGAGGCTTGGCTGAACACATTGATCTGATTGTGTATTTTCAACTGCTCACTCTCTGTGGGGATCATGCGATCAATGCAGTCAATCAATCCATCTCTAATCTCCCCATTCAAAGCTCTTGCTTCCTGAGTTTATAATGATACCTTGGGTTCAAAAAATACCCAGCTGCATGAATAGGGCGATGGAGTTGATTATTCCATCTCTGATCAATGATTGCCCAAATGGGCCCATACTTACCCACTCTATCCTTGTATGTTGTCCTTATTTGCTCCTTTGCTTGATCCATAGCCTCATAAATGAATTCCATAGCCAATCTTTCCCCATCCACCAAGCGCAACACCTTAACCAGTGGCTCAGCAAGTTTCACAATCTATGCTGCCTTTTTCCAAAATATTTCTTCATTGACTTTCCTTTTCACATCTTTTCCATCCTGTTTGCGAGTCCACTGACATTCATTCCATTCATCACTAGAAAAAAACTGTTGCAAGTTTCTATGTTGGGCAAGCATAGATTGCAATGTCAAAAAATGTGTTGCAAATCTAGTGATGGCAGGCCTAATAATTTCTTTGCCCCCTGTGTTTTTCCTCATCAGATTCAGAATCCATGAGTGATTGTAAATATATTTTGTGATGCTTTTGGCATGCTCTATAGTGTTCTTGATTCAGTCTGTTTTGCCAATATCCTCAAGCATGAGGTCTATGCAATGTGCAACACATGGGGTCCAAAATATGGTTGGGTGTTTTTCCTCTAACAATTTACCAACAAGAACATAGTTAGAGGCATTATCTGTGATGATTTGAACAACATTTGCCACCCTCACCTCTTCAGCAACCTCATCCAAAAGATGAAACAACAAATGTGCATCTTTCACCCTATCAGATGCATCAACTAATTTTAGAAACATGGTTCCCCGTGGGCAAAAGACAAGAAAGTCTATGATGGTATGATTCCTCTGATCAGTCCATCCATCTAACATGATGATACACCCTGTATGTGCCCATGAGTTTTTGAACTCTTTCAAATAATCATCAATGGACATAATCTCTTTTTGGAAAAGAGATCCTCTTAACTCATGCATAGTAGGGCCTTTGAAGCCCTTTCCGACACCATATATGGCATCAAAAATAGGTTCATAATATGGTGAACGAGTAGCATTGAAGGAAATATCAGCATCATACCACCATCTAGCAATGTAATCACAAGCAACATCTCTCAATTTTTTTTTCCAATGAACATCTAAAGTGGGCTGCACTTGACCTCTACTTGGAGGACTAGGACCATGTGCACTATCAAAGGGAGAAGAGGGCATGAAAAAACTTTTGATAGTACCCTTAATTCGCATTGCACCCTTACCCTTTTCAGAAATAGACTCCATAGAGGGAGGAACATAGCGAAAGGGGTTTGATGCATCAGTGCAAGGGATAGATGAAGAACCCTCATAATCAAAACTTGGGTTGGCAACCATCTTCTGTTGTAGATTTCTCTTCCTCCCAATTTCAGCCTGTATTTCTTTTTGCCTAATTTTGTCTTTCTCAAACTTCTGAAATTGCTCGTTCAACTCCTTCCTAATTTCCCCAATGTTTTGTGCTTCACAAGGAGTAATTTGGCCTCTAAGACTAGCCAAATGTAGTTTCAGTCTATGAATGCCCCCTCCACCCCCCTTAATTTTTTTCTTACAAAATTTCCAATACATTTGATCATCAACCATTTCAGCATATGCCCAAGCAGCATCTTTCACTCTAGGGGCCATTTTGGACTGAGTTTTTGACTTGGAAAGAAAAGGTTTAAGTCTGAAAATGAAAACAAAAAAAAACTATTCATTCTATGTTCATTTCTTTCACCAAAAACTATGTTTACCATTTTCAGATTTGAAAAAAAAATAGAACAAGCAAAGACAAATTTTAGAAGAGAAAAAAAAAATACCTCTAGCCTCTAGCCTCCTCAATGCAACTCCAACAAACCAACTCCTCAATGCTGCTCCAAAGCTTGCCCAATAAGCTCCTCACTGCTGCTCCAAAGCTTGCCCAAAAGACTCCTCAAAGCTGCTCCAAAACCAACTCTTCACAAATTCCTCACAAATGCTCAAGCAAATTCAATGAGATAGAAGTGAGGTATTGAGAGGGGTTGGGTAGGTTAAATAGGATGGGAAGGGGTTAGATACACTAAAAAAACCCTAACAACAAATTTAAAACTGGTTTGAACTCTGCTTTTTTCCTTTTTTGGGGCCCGCGACCGGCTGGGAACTGTCCGGCCGAGCTAGCTCGGGCTCAGGTGAGTCGCGAGTCGATGTACGGCTCAGCCGACTCGGTCACAAACTGGCCGTCGGACCGGTTTAACCACCGAGTCGGACCGGCCAAGGCTATGGCTCGGTCAACTCAGTCAGTTCCGAGCCTAGACAGTCAAGTTTTAAAACTATGCCCCAAACTGGGTGACGCAGTCCTTACGCTGCCCCTTAGGGTCTCTGTGTAACCCTTGAGGGCTTCCTGTTGAAAATCACGTTGTCCTTGCTGCTACTGCTCTCCTGCTTCTTTGCGCTATATCTCTGAGCTGATCTCTGCCTCTTGTTGATTCTAGACCCTGAGATCAGATCATCCCCTTGGCCTAAATTTCCCTCTCTGCAGTTGAAACACTTCTGAGAATTCATAGCAAACCCGCCCTAGAATCTCAGCTTAGCTTCAGTGCTCTGCCTCTGTGTGTTTACAAATGACCCGAAGCCTTTCCTTTATATTTTTCTCGTTGGGAAACCAATGGCCATGATCAGATCTTGAATCAATGGCTAAGATTAAAAGAAATCTTGATCCATGTGACTTAAGACAATTTCATCACATGTTTAATTAAATTCACTTTAATTATTTAAGTTCCCTAAGTTTTAACTTAGGAAATACATTAAAATAATTAATTAATTTAATATCTCCTAAACCAGATGAAATTTCCCAAATCCATTTATGGGTCTTGTAGATCAAGTGTACTCTAGTCCTTCCTCAAAATTTGGGAGCTAGAGCACAACTGATGCTATCCCAAATACACAAAATCTCAACACTCCCTCTTAGCATCAAGAGTGTGCTCTAGCAATACATCACACTTATGCATTACAAGACTTTGGGTATTGGTTCTGTGCTGTTGATGCTTGGCCTGCTGCCACTCAACTCTTCACTGTTGTTGCCATTCTATACTGTTGCCCATGACTTTGCCACTTCCACTGCAACCTCTGTAATGCAGCTCCCTTTCAATATGCTGCATCCGTGCTGCTCATAGCACTGCCACTGCTGATCTACTACAGTGCAACTTCAGTTGTTGAGAGAAACAACTGAATCTCCTGCCTAATCTTTGACAGACAAGTCAGATGGGCTGCATCCTCATCACTGAAGTTCCATAGGCTACAGATCTGAGCTGGCATCTAAAGGATGATGCACAACTACATCACTGCACTGCGTAAGCAGACTCCCTCTGCACTGTTGAAGTCACATCAACCCCCTTGTGCTGAAATCTCTTTGCGTCGGTGCTGCTTCTACGCTACTCCTCCCAGTCTTCAGATTTGCCTCTGCTTCATCTGTGATCTATGCACCCACTGCTTCTCTTGTCCCGCTACTGTCTTAAGGCTGTCGTAGCTCGCATGCGATCCAAGAGATGAGCTGCTCAAGGATCCCACCTTAGACTATGTAGCTCCTCTACATATCCATGTCGCCCTACCTTCGTGGTTCATGAGCGCTCATGGCTGCATCATCTTCTGACCCATCGTCTAACACAACAGCCTTGGAAGAAAAAGCTTCCTTGTCCTTCTACTTCTGAGGACAATTGCTGGCAAAATGTCCCATTTCACCACACTGGAAGCACTTGATATTTGACAGATCCTTCTTCTTCTTTCCCTACCGCTTCTTTGATGCCAAGGCTGCATCTTCTTCATCTTCCTTCTTCACTTTTCTCATTCCAGAGCTGTGCTGCTTCTTGGTGAATCTGCGGAGTTCTTCTTTACGCAGAATTGACCACAAGCTGTCCCAATCTGGGAGGTCTACTCTGCCCAAGATACTTTGGACAAAGGTTTCCGACTCATCTGTGATTGCATTGAGGGCAGTCCTGACTATCACATCGTCTTCCACCTTAGCACCCGTTGCAGTTATCTGATCTCTGATTGACTACAATCTGAAGAGGAAATGCTCCATGTCTTCTCCCTTGGTCATCATGAATGACCTCATCTGTGTCTCCAACAGCATCTTCCTTTGGACAGATTTTCCCTCATATAGGGAGATTAAAGCCTTCAACATCTCATTAGCTTTATTTTTCTCAGCTAAGTGTGGTACAATATGGTCCTTAATTCTGTCCATGATCAACTACTTGGCATGCCCAGCAGCTTCCTTATGCTTCCGTAGGAGATCCAGATTGGTCGGCGTGGCCAGAGTTTGCTCTACATGGTCTCTTGGATGATATGCCTCGAGGACTATCAAGATCCTTGCCTTCCAAATCGAAAATTTGGAGAGGCCATCCAATCTATCCTGATCACGCAGTACATGAGGAGCCATCTGCTCAAAAATGTGTCGGAACTTCCCTTTTTCTTTGCTAGAGAATTGGATCTAAGGCCCTTGGCAAAACAGGCACCTATTGCTCCCTCTGACCACTGATTTCCCTCCCTGGAAATATGTCAAATCAACAATGATTCAACTCTCTTTGATCCTCTGATCAATCTGCAAGTTTCTTTGGCTAGAAACTCTCTAAGAAGCTGATCTCCTCCCGCTCTTTGTCGCTTGTGCTTAGGCTAAAAATCTGAAAACTTTAGAAATTTAACCCCACCAGCACCTTCTGAATTTTTGCAACTAATCTTTAGTCTTTCCTGGATCTGACAGATTCATATCTGCATCACTCTGACTGGCTTTAGACCAATCCAACGTTGTTTCTGAGCTGCCTCTGCGCAATAATTGTGTGGGCTTGCTAGGAGACAACGTTAGACTGCGTCACCCTTCCCTCTGCGTGAATTTGCCTCTGAAAACTGCGTTGTCCCTTTAGATCTGCGTTTCTTCTGCTTTTCCAACTACTTTCTGCAGCTAGAACCTTCAATCTCTTGTTGGTGACCCTCCTAGATCTGCAATTGCTCTGATACCATGTGAAAATCACTAAATCTTATACTTATGCAGAAATCTTTACTGTTAATCTGGTTATGCTCCTCCTACTTAGATAAGTTATTAACTAAATAAATTTAGATTAAAATCGAAGCAAAACACATAACAGATCTTCACCAATTCAGATCTAGAATAAGTACATGCACACATAGACAAAATGACATAGATATTTTCTGGACAAATAGTCCCCGGAAAAACCCAATGCGGGAAAACCAGTCTTCTGACTGCTGGAGGGTTTTATTATTAAGAATTTTATGAATACAACAAATCTGGGTTCCAGATCTGGAAAACCCGATAGAGAAATAAAAGATCTACAACTCACGGGTTGTTCTAAGGCCAAAATAATCACTGATCCACACCCTTAAACGAGATTTACAGAACTCAGCCAAGATTAGGGCCTAGAAACCCAAGCGTTGTCCTGGAAAGCCTGTGCATCAACCTCTGAAGCCTCTACGTCCCACAACACTACTCCAGAAAGGGCTGCGTTACCCCAGATTGGGTGATGCAGTCCTTACGCTGACCCTTAGGGTCTTTGTATAACCCTTGAGGGCTTCCTGCTGAAAATCACGCTGTCCTTGAGGGACTACGCTGTCCTTGTTGCTACTGCTCTCCTGCTTCTCTGTGTTGTCTCTCTGAGTTGATCTCTGGCTCTTGTTGATTCTAGACCCCGGGATCAGATCATCCACTTGGCCTAAATTCCCCTCCTTGCAGTTGAAACACTTCTAAGAATTCTTAGCAAACCCGCTCTAGAATCTCAGCTTAGCTTCAATGCTCTGCCTCTATGTGTTTACAAATGACCCCAAGCCTTTCCTTTATAATTTTCTCGTTGGGAAACCAACGACCATGATCAGATCTTGAATCGATGGCTAAGATTAAAAGAAAGCTTGATCCGTGTGACTTAAGACAATTTCATCACATGTTTAATTAAATTCACTTTAATTATTTAAGTTCCCTAAGTTTTAACTTAGGAAATACATTAAAATAATTTATTAATGTAATATCTCCTAAACTAGATGAAATTTACCAAATCCATTTATGAGTCTTGTAGATCAAGTGTACTCTAGTCCTTCCTGAAAATTTGGGAGCTAGAGCACAACTGATGCTACCCCAAATACACAAAATCTCAACATTTATCAAGTCAACAACATGTGTTGTTGGCTGGAGTGTTCAAGAGACTTCCAGATTCAACTTGCTTCTTTCTCCATACTTGTGTAGCTTTCTTCTCTGGCTTGGTTGTCATGGTTTTAGCTTGTTTAGGAACCCAAGTCAAGATACAATCACGTGCCATATGTCCAATGTTATTGCAATTGAAGCACTCTATCTTGTTCATGAATAAGAAATCATGACTTCTTGCAAAATTCCTTCTAGGACCATTATATTTGTCTTTGTGATATGCCCTACAATCTTTTGCCATGTGCCCAAAGTTTGTACAAGAATAGCAATATCCAAGAGATATAATTTAGCACCTAGGAGATGAAGAGTTCCTTGAAGTACTTCTCAAGTCTTTTTGCCTTGGGATACTTTGATGATATTCATTGCCTTTTGTGTTCTTGACATCATTTGTAATTCTCCTTGGAGTAGGGTTTCTTCTAATGTCATCTTGAGTCTTGCCTTTGTTGGAACTGAGAGTATCATTTCTTCCTGGTTTCCTCACATCCTTGGTGTTTTAAGCATTATCATGCTTGCTTGAGGGTTCACCTGCATAGCCAAGACCTGATTTATCAAGGGTGGATCTTTGATGACTTAGGATGTCATCTAGGATTAGAGAACTCTTCAAGTTCTTATTCAGTAAGTCAACTTCATTTTTAAGAGAAACAATTTCTCCTGTCAATTTTTCACAATCTTCATCTTTCATGACTAGTTGCTTCTTCATTTCTTCCATCATCCTTGTTGCTTCGTGTGCTTCGATTTTAAGGGAGATGATATTGGATTTCATTATGAAGATTTCTTCATTCTCCTTTGCTAGACTGCTCTCCATTTCTTCTTTTATTGTTGTAGCTTCACATGTTTTGGCCTTGAGAGAAATATTTCTTCATCCTTTTCTTCTAGTTGAGATTTAAGAGAGGAGACCTCTTCCTTGTATTAACCAATCTCTGCTTCAAGATTGTTCAAGCTCTTAAGTCTTTGTTCAAGGTGGCTTAACAAAGTTTCTTCCCTTTTCTTTGCCTTATCCAATTGATTTGTCATAGATATGACTTCTTCATGATGCTTTCTTTTGTTTTGATGAAATTCCTCTTTAAGTTTGGCGAGCTCCTCATCTCTTCTTGTACTTGAAGCTTGAGAAATTCAACTTCCTTCCTTGTCTTGTCTTGATTACCATCTTGCGCTTTTTTCTTAAGTTCCTCATTTTCCTTTTTCAAACTGTTAATCTCTTCCATGGAAACCGTAAGTTTATTCAGGAGATCTTCTTCAAAGTCTTCTTTGTTCTCTTCATCTTCCATGTCTTCTTTAGCCTTATTGTCATCTCACTTATCTTCAGCTTCCTTGATGGATTCTGGACTTATTTCTTGTGTTCCATCATCTTCTTGACTAGAGATCATTGTCAACGCTCCTTTTGAGTGAAGATCATGAAGTTTGTCCCATATGACTTTTGCTGACAAACATTTTTCAAAATTGGCCTTCACAGAATTTGACAACCCATTCAAAATGGCCTTCATTGCTCTTGTATTGTACTCCTTGGATTCCTCGTCCATCGTTTCATTAGTAATCAGTGATTTCCAAACTTCAATTCCCTGAGTCTTCAAGAAATTCCTCATTCTTGCCTCCCATATATCAAAATTTCCATTGAAGAATGGAGCCTTTGCAAATTGATTGACTTCAATTTCAATGCTTGAGGAAGACACATCTTTAGGAGGATTGAAGAATTTCTTCCTTGGCTTTGCCATTTGTGTTCTAATGACCAACCTTCAAGCTGTTAGGCTTTGAGTGAAGGTACTAGCTCTGATTCCAATTGTTGGAAATACTGAGAGGGGAGGTGAATCAATATTTATTTCCAATTGTTATTTTTACCAGTTAGATCACTTATATTTAGAACAAAATATGAACAATAAGAATAAATGATTTTATTAAATTATTCTTTACAATAAAATTGATACAATAAGTGTAGGGCTCCAACCCTAGATGAAGACATTGATCTTCAATCCTTCTAGGCACCAACCTGTAATTTGCCAAGCACCCACTTGGACTTCACAAGGCTCCGATCTCTAGGGCACCAACACTATCTTCCAAGGCTCCAACCTTGTCACTTTGAGGCTGCAACCTCTAGGGCTCCAACCCTATCTCTAGTACAGGCACCAACCTGGTCTTCTTGAGGACACCTATCCTCTAGGGCTCCAACCCACTGCTTCAATTTGTCAAGTTAAGTTTGATGATCTTCAAGGCTCCCAATCTCTTCTGCAATCTGCCCTGACAATATCTTCACTTTCAACAATGCCTTCTCCAAATCACTTCATCAATGCCAACCTTATCTTATCATGAAGGTGTCGCCACAACTCTTCATGGTACCCAAACACTTCTCTTCAAGGTTGCATCATGAAGCCCTTAACAATGCATAATAATCTCCAAGGGTGCCTTCAAAATCAACTTAAGCCTTCAATAATTCTTTCTCAAGATGTCTTTACAATACCTTCACAATATCCTCAAGTCAACACATAGGCTCTTTAGTGAGGTTGCTCCAAGTTGCTCAAAAGATCGGCTCCAAATTTTGCTCAACAAATCTCCAAAAAGTCTTCAATAACTGTGGTAAAGCACCGAATCTCTTTGGCATACT
>JAXQQM020076223.1:0-134523 GCA_034641835.2 Pinus albicaulis | reverse complement strand
ATATGGCAATAATAATGATATCTCAATGAAGACCCAAACCACTGCTGCTTTTGAACTGCCAAGCTGGTAAAGCAAACTACATCAGAACTAATTAACTCTGTACTGATAGCAGCAACTGTATTCTTTAGGTAAACAGTCACTGCACCAGAGCCATATCCTGTGTATGTGTGGAGGACTAATGGCAAGGACGTAGTATCGACCCGCGAAGCATGCACCTTGCCCCATTATGTCCCGAAAAACTCCTTTCCTCTAGCCAGCAAGCAAAAGGTGCTCAACCCCCAGTTAAGTTCGTGTGGTGGCTCTAATACAGTGATAAGATAGAGGAGCATTGGAATCAACGAGGACAATTTTATTTTGTTCTAGTTTATTTCTTCTAAAAGTTACTTCTATAGGATTGTCACAGATATGGAATGTAATCCACGACTTGAATAAAAGAAACAGAAAAGAGTAAAGAGAGCTGTTCTCATAAAGAATTGCTTATGGCTTACCTACACTTCCTTTCCAAAAATTGTTTTTAAAATTACTTTCAGACTGATAATGTTGATTTGTCATGTTAATTGATTTAACAGCATTTCCAGGCAAAAAGACAAGTACTATGTCCCATGATAATCACAAATCTTAGGTTGAATTAAATGCCTTACTGAATAGCAATCAACTTTGCTGTGTAGCTTAGTTAAATATTGACTAAAACTTTACATTGAATGTGCTTTGCTCTTTCAACAGGAATGTGCAATTTTTTGGCTTCGAGTCCCAGCGGACAGTGAATAGAGCATTTGTTGTAGTTGTTGGCCTTGGTGGTGTTGGTAGTCATGCTGCCACAATGCTACTTCGATCAGGGGTAGGAAGGCTCCGACTTGTTGATTTTGATCAGGTTTGACACAGTCCATGAGTTCCACTTGACTTCTGCTTATCTTTAGTTTGAGCTCTTTAAGAATTCTCATGTATTATTCATTTGAAAGTTGAGTGTCCGCACTTCATAATTGGAAATATTTGCAAGAGATTTTTTTTTCTCAACACGTCAAAATTTTGACCCGCTTTAAATTTTAGAAACTTGATAAATTTTAATGTTTATCTGAAAACGTTGGCAAGGCCTATGTGAAATATGAGCCACTGACTCTAGCTTTTGAATGGCTGGTTGGTGGGTGGTGCTTCTTGATAACAATATTTACTATTTTTTGGAAAATACCTCATATACTACAATTTACAATTTAAATAAAGTTACGTGTGCATCATTATTGTCACAACTTGGAGCCAAACAATTGTTAGACAAGACATCTTCGCCTACATAAGAAGGGAAGGCTAGCATATCCTAAAAATGGCAGTCCTAACTAATAACAGAATGGCCAAATATGATTTGAATATAAGTGCTTCTGTTCAACAGCCCGCGGTCTATTGGTAAAGGTAGTGTTTATTGTGATGACCAATCAGGTTCAAACCCAATTGGACATGCTCTCCTGTGTTCTGTCCAGTGGTCCTGGTCTCGTGGTAAAGGTAGAGTGCTTACTGTGGTGATGATACACATTCTAACCTTATTGGGCATGCTTCTGTTAACATGTGCTTGTGATGATGGGCAAGAAGATGAGGTTGGGCGGAAGTCTTGGGTCTTGATGTCGTGGATGCCCCCCATTGAACCTGACAACTTAACCAAAAGGTGATCTGAGTTCCAGAGTGTGCTAACCTTCCGTAAATGTGTACTGTTTCCCCAATACCTACCAAAACAAAAACACATCTTTTAAGATGAATGAGCCATGTATCTCGTGAAAATTTGCTTGACGGCATTGTTTCATAAGAAATAAATGCTCATTAGGGAAATCACATCTTGTATAGGTCCATGTGCATGTGTCTCCAACAAAACACCTTTATAATGCTGAGGAACAAGAAAGAGAACATGAGATTTGACAACCTAGGATTAAAACATTATGGCAATTGTACAGATTTAGAAAACACACTTAACTTTATGACAAACCACAAGAAGATAAAATAAGATAAGCTCATTAATGTCCAACAAATGACCAAAGTTATGTCAACAGGACACCACAATACTTAAGTGACAATTCAAAGTGGGAGTGCAATGACCACTTCTAGGAAGGTAAGAATTAGTGCTTCCTTAAAAGATTGAAGCATGACTATCACAATGAAAAATGTAAGAAATACGGTGTAATATTCCAAATTAGCAAGGTTGACCACATTTTGTCAACGACCCCATAGCAGTACACCCTCATTTTTTCAAATGGGACTTATCATGTTCGAGGTTCGTGTCATCCAGTTTTCATCGTCGATCGACAGTTTTATAATGATGTAAACCCATTCTGCATGTTATGATGTAAATGATCTAAGTAAGACTGTCCATGTATGTAACAACCTAGGTAAGCCTAGTATGTTGTTGATGATTTCCATCCTAGGAGGTTTTTTGTCTCACTGATTCACGTAAGTGATTGGAAGAGTCTTTCCCTCCAAATTTCACCCCAAAGCTAGGTGGATTTTGTCATCGCATGCTAAGTGAGTCCTAGTGTTTTCTATCGAGTCCTTGTAAAAGTAGTGTGAGCTACTTGGTGTACTTACTTGGTCTACTAGATCATATTTGAGTCGCAGAATTGGGTATTTATTTGAGGGTCTATACGAATGGGTATTCCCCCTTCATGTATGTAAATGTATTATCTCATGTAGAGAGGGTTGGAAAAATAATTAAAATCCCCTCTCAGTCACCTAATTAAATTTTCTGGTCAATTAATTTAAAAAATCTTAAACCAAAAATTTAATTAATTTAGAGTCCTAAGTTAGGATTAAATCTTTAAAGGAAAAATTTGTGGGTCCTTGGAAAATGATTTTGAAAGCCCCAGGCCAAGGGAATATTGAGAATTTTAAGAAATTTTGGACTTTTGGGCCTTGACGATTAAGTCAAAGTCAAAATTTTGGGGTAATTAACTCAAAAATAATATTTTTGAGTTAATTAAAATTGAATTAAATTTTTCCCCAAAATTTTAATTTCAACGCTCCTGATTAAAAGATGATTAAATCTTTTGGACGGTTGAGATTATTTTGACAAGGATCATCCAAACTAGTCGTTGGAGATTTTATCCTATAAATTTAGAGGTCTTTGTCAGTATTGAATCATCCGATCTCATAATCGTGCACTTGTTCTTAGAAGCTCTTGTAAATTTTTGAGGAATAAAGCATAAAGACTTTGGGGTTACAAATTTTGATGTTCCTTCTCGGATCTATGTGGTGAATTGTCTCTAAACTCTACTACTTTGTTTTTGCATTTTATGGTTGATGGCCTTCATGGATTAATCTGCATACAGGTATCTTGTGCAGTTTTCTGGGTTTATAGAATAACATTCTAATTTTTTTTGCAAAGGTCTCATGTTGTTTTCTTAAATATCTATCAATCTAAGATTCATATCTAAGTGTACAGGGAAATTTTTTTTAAGATTGGGCGTCTGGGGAAGTCTTCAGTTGGACCAGCCGACTCTTAATAAACATAAATCTGATAAGCTCTTTATTTGTTAAATTTCCAGGTCTATCTTACGATATTTGTGATTTTGCAGGGTTTCAAAGGCTTGTGCCTCTCATTTAAAAATTTTGATTTCTAAACTGTGCTAAAATGAATTCAGATCTAGCCATGAGGGTTTTAAAATCTGTAAACTAGTTGTAAATTTGTAAATTTTCTTTTAGAATTGTAAGGGTTTAATCGTTGCTTGGTGTGTATCTTCAGATCCGGCTGATTTCTTACAGGTTCAGGGTTCAAATCAATTTTTTTTTTTAAGATTTGAGACAGATCTAGCCTCCAAAGGCTAAATCTGGCCTCAAATTACTACTGTGGATGATCTGGGCAGTATTTGATTCAAGGAGCATAATAAACTGAGCTTAAACGAAGACATTGTAATTTATCCGGTGGAATTTATGTGTACTGGGTTCTTTAAAATTATTCTGCCTTTGCAAAATACGCTGCCTACCCTTCATCGAACCTTCGATCTGCTCTCACTTTCCAGCAATCGTTTTTCTTCCTCGTCAAATGTATGCTGCCCTCCATCCCCAGCCGTCCAGCATCTGCCTTCAAAAACGCACTGCTTCTTCGACCCTCGACCTGCGTTGACTCCTCCCTTAACCCTTTCTGTCGTCCATTCGGCTCTTTCTCCTTTCGATTTGCTGACCCTCACGCTTCTCTGCCCACATATCTCCATTGCCGTTGCTCTTGAAGCTCAACCCTCTGCCATTCGAACCCTCGAAACCTTCACACGTCGACCTATCCTCTCTGTCGTCGTTTCCTTCTCTGCCCGTCGACTTCATCCTCGTCAGCTCCTCACGTCCGTCGAGCGTCTAACCTGCAATACAGCCAAACGACAATCACACACACGCCAGAATTTTTAAACCTTATGTATATTGATGTATATTTAATCGGATTCATGTTATTTGATGCGTTAGTTCATTTTTTTTAAATCCGATTTTGTAGTTTTAATTAGCCTTTAGATCTTTTACGTTTTAGATTTTAGGTTTCGATTTTATTTTGGGTTTAGTTTAACTTATTTTATTTTTCAGTTTGTTTAGTTTTAGAGTTTTAAATTTTAGAATTTTAAATTTAAATTTAATCTTAGTTTAGTGTTTTTTTTACTTAGTTGTAATTTAGTTTAGTTTTATTTTAGTTGGATAGGTTCTAATTCTAGTTTTACGATTTGATTTTTTTTTTTTTTTTAAGATTTAAATTAGTCTTAGCTTTAGTTGTAAATTTTAATTTTTTAGGTTAACTTTAGAATTTAACTTTAAATTAGAACTTCTTACATTTAGTTAATCTTAGACTTAAGATTTTGAATTTTAAATAAAAAATAAAAAAAAATATCAAAAATCCTAAAAAATTTAGAAAATACAAAAAATACAAAATTATAAATTTTCTATAGTCAAATGTGCTAAAATTTTTATTCTAAAGTTTGACTGTGGAACATTTTGATTTTCGAACTGGGTTATAATTGGAATATCTTAATTTCGGAAATCTTTCAAGCATCTGGCATTCTCATGTTATTGTTATTCATGGTTGTGGCATTTTCAATTAAATATCATTATGAGTAATCGTGTTTTTAAGCAGCAGTTAATCGTCACTTGTTTATAATTGCATAACGGGATCTTGTTTGACTCCATAAGGCACTGGTCTTAAACATGAAATCTAATTTAGATCCGTGGAATCTCGTTCATTTTATCAAGTATTTGATGTCTTAGCTGTGTCTCCTGGATTCTTCATCTTCATTTATAATAGGGTCTATCTCCCTTAGCTTGCAAGGAGACAGCTTAAATAGAGAGATTGGGGATAAGAGTGACAGCCCCCTATCTGAGCCGTTGTCGCGGTGCCTTGACAATCTGTGCGACAACATTTTTTGGCGCCGTTGCCGGGGATAGAGTTTTTCTGTCCTTGGTCTTAACGACATTTTATAATCTTCTGATCTTTCATCGCCATTCATTAGCCTGTCGCAAGGGATCACATTTTCTGGCGACTTTTCATCTCTTCATATTTTCATCGTCTTATCTTTCGTCATATCACTAATCATTTCATCATCGTATCTTTAGCACCTGGACATTTCGATTGGCTTCTTGTTTGGGTGGCGACTCCACTTATTCATCTTTTTATTCCCAGACAAGAATCCCCCCTGATATCCATCTGCTATCTCTCGATTATTTCTTCTGTTTTAGAATTAGTTTCATGTTCAAGTGGCGACTCCAATTCTTTCATTTCTTACAAGAGTTTCTGCTAAGAAGTTCACTTCTTGAGGACCTTTTGACTATTCTTGAACACAGATATATTTCTAAAATCTTAAAAACGATATCATGGATGTTTTTGCCCCGTGTAATTTTGCTAATATTCAGGGTTATCCCCATGATGTTCCTCAAATGGATAAATTACCATCTTTTCAAGGAAATGATGCAGTCAGTGTTAAATCTCATTTGTTTTCTTTTACTAACTGGTGGAATAGATTTGCAGTTGCAAAAAATAATTTCAAGGATGTAAAGATGAAAACTTTTGTTCTTACTTTTGGCGAGGATGTTGCTGAATGGTTTACGGAAAAGCCTAATAATTCATTTGATACTTTTGAATCAATTGTAGCTGCCTTTAAGGAAAAGTATGGTGATAAAAGGGAAGATCGACATTTGGTAAGAGAGATCAGTACCATAAAAAAAAAAAAAAATGAAACGACTGAAGAATTTAACAGGAGATTTAATGGTATCCTTAGAGAAATATCTCAAACTCATAAACCTCCTGATGGATCTCTTCTGAATTTTTACATTGATGCTTTTGATTCTGATACTTCATATGAGTTAAGGCGGGCTAAAACTGCAAATTATAAGGCGTGTCAATCTTTAGCTGAGGAGATTGAAAAGGATAAGAAAGCATCTGGAATGTCCAAAACTCCAGTTTTTGATAGGTCTTTGACAAATTCTAATGGAAAAGAAATTGAAAAAGATGATGATGACCCTATGAAAAGGTTAATGCAAAAGCTTGAAAGCATGGAGCTTAATCATGCTAAGAAACTTGAAAGCATGGAGCTTAATCAAGCGAAATTGATCTCTGAACATGCTAAAAAAATAAGTGTCTTACAGGCTAGATTGGTCCAAATGGAAAGGGCTCAAACACAAAATTCCCAACCTAGAAATAATAATGCTTTGCAGAAAAAAGGCCTATCTTATGAGCAGAGACCGACTAATCAGCTTGAGTATGCAAATCTTGTGGATGAAGCTCTGCCTTATTGTAGAGCCTGTAATGATCTTCATGAAGAGGTTACTTGCCATGTTGTCAAAAGAATCATAGCTAGTAGAATGGCAAGGTCAAGCCATCAAATTAATGTTGTTGGTAAGGACTATCACATGCATATAGAAGATCATGAAAGTCAGGTTAAGGAGCCAGCTCAGATGATTAAGGATGTGCAACCCAATCATATGAAAATGATTCAAAACATGGCAGCTAACCAAATCAATCTTCAAAATAAGATAACTTCCATGGAAGCAAGTCATGCACAGGAAATAATTGCCATGGAAGAAAAACAGGTTAAGGAAATGACGATCATGGAAGAAAATCATAAGAGGGAGATGAACTGTATGCAAAAGCTCTTCATGGCCATGAAAGCAAATAATGATGAATCAATAAAAAACATGGAACATAGATTGTTGATGATTGAAGAGAATCATGCGAAGGAAATGACTGTTGTCCAAAAGAAGTTGGAAAGAATGGAAAGATCACACATGCAGAATTTCCAACCCAAGTCAGATTTGTCAACAGATCATGAGACTTCTTGTCTGCTAAAGCCATTCCCATCTCGTCATACGGAGGATTTAACTATGGTTTCAAAGGGTGTTGAGAAAGACCAAGCTTATGTTTCACCATTGACAGAGTATATCCAGAATAATATTGGTCATGCTCTAGGTTCTTCAGATATTTTGTACAAACATCTTCAAGATGAGGACAAGAAATCTACAGTGGTCTCATTGTTGACATCACAACCCACTCAGAAGAAGAGAAAGAAGCAAAAAAGAAGTAAGTGGTTTGATTCGTCTGATGGTCGAGAGCAGCTTGACATTTGGATAAGACAGAGTCCTACATTATGCAAGATTGGACATGGCACATTTGAAAAGCAGCCCACAGACTTGCTTGAAAGTAGGCAAATGCTCAGCATGCACTATATTGAGCACATCTGATGCCATTTGGGCATCCTCTGTATCGTATTTCTAACCCTGCTCCTTATTATTTCAGCATTTCATTTTGCAGTTAGAGTAGATTTACTTTTCCTATTAAGAAGAATAATAAATAAAAGAAGAGCCTCTACTTTTCATGTACCTAATGTTATATGATGATATTTGGATGGACACTACTTATATAATTTTGTGTGTTGCTTGGATGCAGATTCTGGTTTCTCACATTCCTTCAATGAAGCAAAGTGTCCCCAAGTAGAGCCAGATGTTGACCACACTTTGTCAACTACCCCATAGCAGTACACCCCCATTTTTTCAAATGGGATTCGTCATGTTCGACGTGGTTGCACCATTCAGATTCCATCATCCAGATTTCATCGACAGTTGACATTGTTATAAATGATGTAAACCCATTCTGCATGTAATAATGTAAATGATCTAAGTAAGACCGTCAATGTATGTAACAACCTAGGTAAGCCTAGTATGTTGTTGATGACTTCCGTCCTAGGAGGTTTTTTGTCTCACTGATTCACGTAAGTGATCGGCAGAGTTTTTCCCTCCAGCCTCACCCCAAAGCTAGGGTGGATTTTGTCATCATCATGCTAAGTGAGTCCTAGTGTTTTCTATCGAGTCCTGGTAAAAGTAGTGTGAGCTACTTGGTGTACTAGATCATGTTTTGAGTCGCAGAATTGGGTATTTATTTGAGGGTCTATACGAATGGGTATTCCCCCTTCATGTATGTAAATGTATTATCTCATGTAAAAGAGGGTTGGAAAGATAATTATAATCCCCTCTCCGTCAATTAATTAAATTTTCTGGTCAATTAATTTAAAAAATCTTAAACCGGAAATTTAAATAATTTAGGGTCCTAAATTAGGATTAAATCTTTAAAGACAAAATTTGTGGGTCCTTGGAAAATGATTATGAAAGCCCCAGGCCAAGGGAATATTGAGAATTTTAATAAATATTGGACTCTTGGGCCTTGGTGGTTAAGTCAAGGTCAAAATTTTGGGGTAATTAATTCAAAAATAATATTTTTGAGTTAATTAAAATTGAATTAAATGATAAATTCGTTTTTTCCCCAAAATTTTAATTTCAATGCTCCGGATTAAAAGATAATTAAATCTTTTGGACGGTTGAGATTATTTTGACGAGGATCATCCAAACTAGCTGTTAGAGATCTTGTCCTATAAATTTAGAGGTCTTTTTCATTCTTGAATCATCCGATCTCATGATCGTGCACTTGTTCTTAGAAGCTCTTGTAAATTTTTGAGGAATAAAGCATAAAGACTTTGGGGTTACAAATCTGGATGTTCCTTCTCAGATCTATGTGGTGAATTGTCTCTAAACTCTGCTACTTTGTTTCTTGTATTTTATGGTTGATGGCCTTCATGGATTAATCTGCATACAGGTATCTTGTGCAGTTTTTTGGATTTATAAAATAACATTCTGATTTTTCTGCAAAGGTCTCATGTTGTTTTCTTAAATCTCTATCGATCTAAGATTCAGATCTAAGTGTGCAAGGAATTTTTTTTTTAAGATTGGGCGTCTGGGGAAGTCTTCAGTTGGACCAGCCGACACTCAATAAACATAAATCTGATAAGCTCTTTATTTGTTAAATTCCAGGTCTATCTTACGATATTTGTGATTTTGCAGGGTTTCAAAGGCTTGTGCCTCTCATTTAAAAATTTTAATTTCTAAACTGTGCTAAAATGGATTTCAAATCTGACCATGAGGGTCTTAAATCTGTAAACTAGTTGTAAATTTGTAAATTTTCTTTTAGAATTGTAAGGGTTTAATCGTTGCTTGGTGTGTATCTTCAGATCCGGCTGATTTCTTACCAGAGTTCAAGGTTCAAATCGAATTTTTTTTTAAGATCCGAGACAGATCTAGCCTCCAAAGGCCGGATCCGGCCTCAAATTACTACCGTGGATGATCTCGGGCAGTATTTGATTCAAGGAGCATAATAAACTGAGCTTAAACGAAGACATTGTAATTTATCCCGGTGGAATTTATGTGTACTGGGTTCTTTAAAATTATTTTGCCTTTGCAAAATATGCGCCTACCCTTCATCGAACCTTCGATCTGCTCTCACCGTCCGAGCCAATCGTTTTTTCTTCCTCGTCAAATGTATGTTGCCCTCCATCCCCGACCGTCCAAAGCATCCGCTTTCAAAAACGCATCGCTTCTTTCGACCTCGACCCGCGTTGACTCCTCCGTTAACCCTTTTCGCCGTCCATTTCGGCTCTTTCTCCTTTCGATTTGCCGACCCTCACGCTTCTCTCGTCCCACGTATCTCCATTGTCGTCGCTCTTGAAGCTCAGCCCCTCGCCATTCGAACCCTCGAAACCTTCACGCGTCGACCTATCCTCTCTGCCAGTCGTTTTCCTTCTCTCGCCCGTCGACTTCATCCTCGTCGGCTCTCACGTCCGTCGAGCGTCTAACTCGCAATACTGACAGAAAACGACAAACACACACATGCCAAAATTTTTTAAACCTTATGTATATTGATGTATATTTAATCGGATTCATGTTATTTGATGCGTTAGTTCATTTTTTTTAAATCCGATTTTGTAGTTTTAATTAGCCTTTAGATCTTTTAAGTTTTAGATTTTAGGTTTCGATTTTATTTTGGGTTTAGTTTAACTTAGTTTATTTTTCAGTTTGTTTAGTTTTAGAGTTTTGAATTTTAGAATTTTAAATTTTAATTTAATCTTAGTTTAGTGTTTTTTTTACTGAGTTGTAATTTAGTTTAGCTTTATTTTAGTTGGATAGGTTCTAATTCTAGTTTTACGATTTGATTAGATTTAAATTAGTCTTAGCTTTAGTTGTAAATTTTAATTTTTTAGGTTAACTTTAGAATTTAACTTTAAATTAGAACTTTTTACATTTAGTTAGTCTTAGACTTAAGATTTTGAATTTTAAATAAAAAATAATAAAAAATATCAAAAATCCTAAAAAATTTAGAAAATACAAAAAATACAAAATTATAAATTTTCTATAGTCAAATGTGCTAAAATTTTTATTCTAAAGTTTGACTATGGAACATTTTGATTTTCGAACTCGGGTTATAATTGGAATATTTTAATTTCGAAATCTTTCAAGCATCCGGCAATTCTCATGTTATTGTTATTCATGGTTGTGGCATTTTCAATTAAATATCATTATGAGTAATCGTGTTTTTAAGCAGCAGTTAATCGTCACTTACTTGTTTATAATTGCATAACGGGATCTTGTTTGACTCCATAAGGCACTGGTCTTAAACGTGAAATCTAATTTAGATCTGTGAAATCTCGTTCATTTTATCAAGTATTTGATGTCTTAGCTGTGTCTCCTGGATTCTTCATCTTCATTTATAATAGGGTCTACCTCCCTTAGCTTGCAAGGAGACAACTTAAATAGAGAGAATTGGGATAAGAGTGACAGCCCCCTATCTGAGCCGTTGTCGCGATGCCTTGACAATCTGTGCGACATAAGACCCACTATCAAAAAGTGTGTCTATCTTTGTGTGGTTTGAGATTATCCTCACATGAAATAGCTCTATCCTCCTCTTTTCATTTAGAGTTTCTTTGTGACAGTTTAATGTGCTAGAACTGGGATTTGTTTCTTATACATCCTCTTTCCCCTTTATGTTCTTTAATACCATGGTGATACTTTTAGTCTCATCACATGATTCAGACCCTAAGTCTTGTTCAACAGTTGCAACAATTTTTCCCTTTTCTTTGGCCTTATCTCTGTTTTTAATTTTCTCTGGTTTCAGCTCCGGATGAAGCTTCCAATAGTGGTCTTCATCATGGCTTGTTTTTGAACAGTTCTTACAAAAGAATTTCCCTTTTTCATTTCTAGAGTTTGCAATCCTTTTTCTTCCTTTGCATTTAAAATCACTACCCTCATTCACATCAAAAGTGTTTTTCCCTCTAGCCTCTAAATGCGTAGCTTGTATAGAAACTTTGTCTAGACTAGTAGGATTGAACATAAGGATAGTATGTATAAGGTAATTATGTAAACCACCTATATATTTCAACAAAGTATCTTGACTTTGTAAGTCTACTCCTAACAAAAGTGCTCTTCTCCTAAACTCTTGAGTGTATTCTTGAACACTTTGTCCTTTAGGCTGTCTAAAGTTTTGCCAATTCATTATAGCCTTTTGTAGATGAGCAAGAGGATAAAATTGCTTCTTAATTGCAGAAATAAATTCAATCCATGATAAAGTAAGCTTACTATGTTTTCGAATTTCCTCTTTAGTCTTGACTCTTGGCTTCCCACCATACCAATGCTGCTCCATCCATTCTCAGCGAGGCTAGTTGTATCTTGGTGTCGTCATCATGAAGGTTTTGAATCCTTAAATAAGCTTCCAATTGTCTAGTTTCTCTGCATTGACTTCACCGTTAAACATGGGCAATTCAAATTTGACATCAAGCTTTAAAAAAGGATTTTTACCAGTGGTTTTCGACTTATGAGACTGATTTACCGAAGTCGAGGAAGACGATGTAGAGGAAGAGGATGAAGATAGGGATGGTGGATCACCATTTCCTCCATGTCCTTTCTTTGAGTTGTTATCACCCTTCTTTCCTCCTGAGGAACCCTCTCCTTCTTTTTGGTTTTTAGACCCTTCTCCAACAATTCTATCATTTCTTTCTTGGTATAGTATCCTTACCATCTCTATCATGTCTACGAAAGCTTTTCGGAATACCTGTTCTTCTTCCTTGGGATCCATCTCTTCAGGAGCTTCTCCCTCTCTTGAAGACATGCTTGAAGCTGCTTTTATGGCTCTTGGAGGTGGTTCTTTGACCCTTTTTGGTTGTGGATTAGTTTGTGCACTAACCAAGTTTCCTTCACCTCTCTTGAGTTTAAGCCTAGTAAGCATGAAAACTTGCAGAGAAATAAATTTATCTTTGCACAAAACAAATGCTGAGTAAAAACTCTAGCTTCAAAGGCTCTTATCCTGAGCTCTGATACCAACTTATTCTTATATTTTCTAGAATTTTTCCTTAAAGGGGCGCCACGTGGCAGGCTCGGAGGTCACCACGTGGCCCCAAGATTGCAATTTTTTTTTTGTGGCAAAATTATTTGGAGATGGCAGGATTCGACCGCGGGTCGAGCGGGTGTCAGCCCCAAGGCCTGACCGCCCGGGCTACGAGTGGTTCTTAACTTCATAGGGTCATCACTTATATTTAAACTTTGTGAATGTTTCGGTTGGGGCCGAAAGGGGGCCAGCCCCCTCTTTACAGAACCAAGCGCCAGAACCCTGGCCATATCCCAACGGTTGCGGTGATTTGCGGTTAAGTTATGCGGAATATATGCCATGTGACCGACGAAGGTTACGAATAATATTAATGCCACGGTTAATGAAAACCGTTGGGCCAACAGTTAATCCAACGGGTTCGGACGGTCCATGTGACCGCCGACCCATGACACTTAATGCCACCCAAACTGCGCAGACAATTCTGGCAAAGTCCGCCTTTTTAGGTGAGTTGGCCAAAACTAGCGGAGCTAACTCCAGTTACTCCACTTTTGGTGGAGTTTCCTTAGGCCAACTTGGACAAAACTTCAGTTGGGCATAACTTTCACTAGGGAAAACCTTTTGGAACGAAATGTTTTTTGATTTCGGGTATTCAAAGCATTATAAATCCATTGGAACAGGTTATAGAGCCATTGGAGTTGATCTTCAGTTCCTTTTTCTTCAGGGAAGCAATGAGAGCCATGAGGGCCAAGAGGGAGTTGGAGCTGTGTTGAGCTATGGTTAACCATTTGAGGTGAACCAAAAGTCATTTTCGACTATTTTCAGCATTCCAGAACCATTGGGATAGGTTCCAGAGGCATTAGAGGTGTTCTACAGCCATTTTAGCTTTAGGGAATCTTTTTGAGCCATCAGGGCCATTTTGGGGGTTGGAGCTGTTTTGAGTTGTACCTATCTGTTTGAGGTGAACCAAAGATCATTTTCAGCTAATTTCGACCTTATGAACCTAATGAAAGAGGTTTTAGACTTGTTTAAGGACTTCTACAGCCCGAAAAGCTATAGAGGAGTTCAAAGAGCCGTCAGGGCCTTATCGATGAAATCACTATTTATGGTAATTCTTCATTGTTTAGTGAATTTGGAAAGGCATTCTTAGTTTTTTCATGTCTTTTGAATCATTATTTGCATTCAGATTTGTCTATTGAGACACTTTTAAACTTGTATTAGCATTTGAAATCATTTTAATACAAGAGGACAAGCTCATTTTGGGAGGCTTGATCTAGCAGACATAGCCCAGGAGGGGTGAACTGCTCACCAAACATTTGTGTCATGTTATGCTGAAGTTATCTTGCTATACATTTCTGATTTAATATGTTAAACAACAAATACAAGTAGTTTCATTTTCAGATCATGAGTGTTAACTTCTACAAGTTCTAAAGACAGAGTTTGTAAAGGGCCAGGTAGCCTCTGGATCTCATCCTTTTATCAAAGGTGACATATCCAGTAAATGCCCCTACAGTCAATCTCTGGAATAGATCTAAGAAGTTGCATTTTCAGATCAGTTAATTTAACTTGCCTTCACACATAAACTCTTATACAGTTACCAAAAACACTTTGTTTTATGCAACAAGACATGGAGAATTTTGCACACATTTAATTAATGGAAATGAATACCTTGCACACATTTTCAAGTACTTCCGTTTTCAGATCATAGGCTGAGGTGTGGACCCCACAATTTCTATCTGATCACGAATTTCCTAAAGCCTAGAGAGGAACGAAACAATACGCTCCCCCTTTTGCATCCGAATCATCCCTAGTTTCTGCTCTAAGTACATCTTCTGCTACTTGGAAGATCCTTCGTACAACAATGCTAAGGCTTCCCACATCTGCCTAGCTATGTCCTTGCCGGCTATGTGGGACACTATGTGATCCTTGACTCCATCTAGGAGCAACATCTTAGCCCTCACCATATCAGCCTTGTACTTCTTTTGTTGATTTGGATCTGTCGTGACAGCTACCGTACTCTACACGAAAAGCTTGAGATTGTATTCATCTAGAAGGAATTTGAATCTTGCCTTCCAGATCACATAGTTGGCGGCTCTCTCCAACCGATCTTGATCTCTAAGCCCGTGAGCTGCCATATCTGCCAAAAATAAATGTCCAATCTGCTCCCTCTCTTTCTCCTTTGCGCAACACTGGACTGGCTTACGCACTCCTTGCTAGAGGTGGTAAATCAACCACCCAGATCTGCTGCGTAGATCTCAAAAAATAGAATTCCCTAGCAAGGAATTTCGTGAGGAAGAAAATTCCCTCACTGTGCTTCTTCTCTCTCTTTTGACAACTTTCTATCCAGCAAATTGCCTGCAAAAAAAACTGCGCCCCACCAGATCCACGTTGAGGCTCTGCACTGCTCCCTCTGCAAAAGCTTGATCTGGAAGCCCTTCCTCTCTGTTGACTCACTCGGAGAGAGATGTTTCTCGAAATTCAACCCTCCTGGCCTCGACGGCGCAATTCCTATGGGGATTCAAACTACTGCCTTCTGCAGCTATTCGGCCTCTTGCTCAGTGCTAGATATGCTCTTCTTGTCTCACCTACAATGCTCTGATACCATGTGAAAATTCCAAGTCTGGAATCCTACTGCAGCCAACTGAAGTTACTTCTCCTACTTGCTATTAAAATGAACATGTTATTTACAGTGTTCTACTGAAAACACTGAAGCAATTACTACTTCAACTTTCACTTAATTAAATTAATATGTTGAAACAAGAAACTAAGCAAAAGAAAAGAATATCACACATGACACTGTTCTTTTCAGACAAACGTCTTCAGAAAAACCTAATGCGGGAAAACCGGTGTAGCAGATCTTAGGGTTTTATTATTAAGCAGTAGTTATTTCTAAATACAAACTCTGGATGCCTTGTTGGCCATACAGTACAGAGAATATCACTTGATGGATAAAAATAGTGATATTACCTCACATGGCAAGTCTCGATTAATCTGGTAGCTGAAACGAAGAACCCTCAACACCCTTTGTGCTACCTCTACGCGGTAATTACGTGACCTTGCGTGGGGAAATCTTGAGGACTACATCACCTCCTCTGCTGGATCGATCTGCACTCAGGAAACTCGATTCCAGCCCTTCCGGCTCAGAATCCAGATCTCCCAGCAAAATCTCAAACTATTGCTAAAGAAGACTGTGTTGCTTCTGCATGTGGCCTTCGTGGCCCTGCGTCATCCTCTTTGGGCACTGCATCACCCTCTCTGGGCACTACGCTTCCTCCTCTGCGTCTTTCTCTTCCTCTCTGCTGAGTATTCTTAGCCCTGGAGAAGATCCTCCGATCAAAACTATCTCTACCCCTCAACTGCATGAGAATATCTCGATCAAAGATTTCCTCTAAGAACTCCTCACTTTAGAAAATTTGATCTCTTGATCTATCAGTGAATTTTTCCAAATGAACCTCATGCCTTCTTTATAGTCTTCACGTTGAGACTTCAATGACCAAGATTAGATCTCCAATCAATGGCTAAGCTTACATTTTGACTTGATCTGCTTTTTCTAGAACATTCACACCCATATTCTATTAATTCACTTTACTTATTTTATTTTCCTAAGCTTAGACTTAGGGTCACTTTAAAATAATTAATTTTCTTAATAAAATACAATTCGGGTGGAATTTCCCCAAACAATTTCAGGGTTATTTGCAATACATGTGTCTAAGCCTCTCCACAAATTTTGAAACTTAGAGCACATATGATGCTACCCCAAATCAACAAATACCCTAAGTCAGTTCATGGTAGAGCCGAAAAGGGTACATTGGGCAGTAACGAGGCATATTTTGAGGTATGTACGTGACACAGTCGAGTATGGGTTGAGGTATACACGAGGGGATGACGTCAGACTATGTGCGTTCACAGATGTAGATTGGGCAAGCAGTTCAGTGGACAGGAAAAATACCTCCTGATAGGCTTTAGTGTTGGATCAGGGATGGTTTCTGGTGTAGTAGGAAGCATAAGTCAGTAGCACTAAGATCAGCAAGAGCAGAGTATATGGAAGCCATCACTGTTACGTGAGAATCTATATGGCTTAGGAAGTTGTTTGTGAGCTTGTTCAAGCAAAGGATGGGAGTGACCAGCGTCAACTGTGATAATCAAAGTTGCATAAATCTCTCTGAGAATCCCGTGTTTCATGACAGGTCGAAGTACATAGATATTAGATTCCATTTCATCAGAGGATATGTACAATGTGGGGCAGTCCAGTTGCAGTATGTTCCCATAGGAGAGCAGGTGGCAGACATACTCATGAAAGCTCTAGGGAGAGCTAAGTTCGTCTAGTTCAAGGAACATATGGGTATCGTGGAGAACTCGTTTCAGTAGCGGGGACAGGGTACTTTGGATGTTTCTCAGATGAAGATGTTGCAGTTGCAGCAACAACAGATGAGAGGGAGTTGTGGTGCAGATGCAGTGTTGGTAGCAGTTCAAAAACAACACAGATGCAGTGTTGGCAGCAATTCAGAAACAACACAGATGCAACTCATATGAGAGTTGCATAGTGGCTGGTGGGCAGCAGCAGCCAGACGTCAATAGCATGACAGGAGATGATGCAGAGACAGGGTGTTGTGGCAGCATGTGTAGCACTAGAACACATTCCTCGCTAAGAGGGAGTGTTAGTTTTTTGTAGCATTAGATGTGTTCTAACCACGAAATTTTGTCAAAATTTTGTGGAGAAGCTAGAATACACGAGTTCTCCAAAACTCAGAAATCGTTTCTGGAAATTCCACATAGAAATGTCTCAATTAGATTATTAATCAATTTTTAAATATTTTCCAAGTCTAAACTTAGGGAATATGGTTAATTAATCAGTATTAATTGAGATAAGGTGAGAATCATCTAGAAATTCACACGGATCGACAGAGAATTAATCTGGGCCATCAATTATGTTTTAATCTTAGTCGTTGGGTGATGCAGGGGCATTAGGCCCAAGACACTTTTTGTACATAAATAAACCTAAAGGGGGGTCTCATGTTTTGGTTCCCCGTGTAAATATTCATAGTTGAGTTATTTTAGTTAATTTGAAGGGTTAACATTGTAACTGCCCGAATGATTTATGGGCGCCTAAAGAGATAGTCAGTTTCAGAAGTTAGGCTAGCTTTAGGAGTCCAAGAGTCATCAAGGAAGTGAATCGATTGATTTCCAATATGTATAAAAATAAACCTCTGTGATAGAGTCGGGGCACTGCACAGACCTACACGAGCCTGCACCTCGACCTGCCTGTACCTGCAGAGAGCTGCATAGGGGAAGAAGGCCATCAGATTGAAGATCTGGCCAGCCAGTGGTTGTAATTCAATCCATTGTGTAAATAAGAAATGTTTCAGTCTATTTGTGCCTTGTGGATTTAATTTATGTGTGAATGTATATCTGCTTTTCTTGAATAAATTCTGTGTGGACATATGCATGCATCCTGATGGAGGATAATCGAAATCCGTGATAACTAAGAACTCGGTGATGGGATTAATGGTGCTCTGTATACAGTTAGTGGGATCGATTATAAATACTGTCGACACTATTGACAGTGGAGTGATATAGTCGTGAGTATATGCCACGAACAAAGGCATGGCTTTAATCCACGCATAAGCGATATTGGTGTTCATTGGACGAGCACTGTATAACGAGGGGCGAAGGCATATTAGAACTATGTTAATTTGAATAGGCGGAACCTGAGCGCAATGGAATGGAGAGTTGACAGAGTTGAACGGACGCTGGCGCGTCGAGGAAGCGGAACTGTGACCGGAGGAACAGTGAAAGCGGTTTAGAGCAACCGGTGGTTTTCATCGCACCACCTTTCGTCGGGGAAGCGATATTTAAGAATCGAGAGTGATTCCACAGGAAGGGCGACACGTGTCCCCGAGCGACTTTGGAAAACTGCCTCCATTGCGCGCCATCGCGCGTTATTGTTCACGCAAGTAGCCCGTGCGATATCCGTTGGATCAATTGGAGTGAGGCGACGTGATAACGACCGTCGGATGTGGAAGGCTCATCAGCGCTGGGGCCCAGTTCTAAATTATATTAATTGGAACCTTTTAAACTAAGGTTTGTGAGGTTTTAATATAAGTATATCTGGTGTCTTTGGTTGTTTAATTCTTCCAATGACTTTGGAGAAGGCCGAAATATACACATTGATATATCGTAGCATGTGTATAATGTTTGAATTTGCGAAGTGGGGGCCATACGAATTGTGATTCAGGCGCGTAGTTAAAAGACCGAGGTTTTAATATGGGAGCCTTACTATTTGGGTTCAATATAAGATTCGTCTAAAGTATTCACTTATCAATTTCTATGAAATTGATAAGTAAATAAGAAAGAAGAAATTAAGTAGTGAGACTGCGAGACCTTGGCTTGGAGATTTATTTAATTGGCCAGACCAAGAAAATAGAACAGAGAGTGAAAGCCAGATTAGGGAGATAATTTGGAAAGAAATATTGGATGCATGTACCCACAAATTGAGGTTGGGACCAAGGAAGACCGGGGCTAAGGGTAGACCCCGCTGTCAAGTGGTATCAGAGCTAGAATTTAGTTAGCTCGTTGAAGAGTTTGTTTTTGAAATGCACATGTACTGAACATGAAAGAATAGTTGATGTGTGAATCTGTTTAATAGAGAAAATTGCAGATTTGATTTGACATGCAGTGAAGGTCTCCAGATGAACAAAATCTGGATTTGAAGACAGAAGATTGCAACAGGTAGATGCAGTGCAGGTGAGGAGAGAAGGAACAAGATCATTCAAGGATCTTGAGAGGTAAGATGATGAGCCTTATTTGAACTCTGGTTGGAAGGTATTGTTTGCATAATACAGAGTGCAAGCAATTGAGGAAGACATCTCAGCAGAAGTAGATCACAAGCATTGAGAGCAGTGATAGAAGAGTCCAGCAAGGGATTCTGAGTGCATAAAGAGTGTGGCAGAACCTGAAATAATTCCCAACTGAGATTGGATGAAAGAAGAAAAGGGGTGTTTTTGAGAAAGTTGCAGAGTGAGGCCTAGAGAGCAGAGAGAGTGCTCTGAAGGTTCCAAAGAGAGGGGACCAGTACTTGCCAAAAGCCGGAGCTCAGGAGAGAAGCTTGGTGAGGTGAGTTGCAGCAAGAGAGCTTGCTGTTGCAGAGGCTTAGTGCAGGTTGTGAGTGAAGAACTCTTAGAGAAGAGAATGGCTACTGAGAGCCATGGCAGGGATTGCAGTGATTACAGAGGTTCTGAAATAGGCCACAACAACAGAGTGTGGGAAGATGCCAAAGAAAATGGCATGAGGAAGAGACTCATAGATGAAGAATATTGGAAAGAATTTGCTGAGATCAAGGAAGAGTTTAATGAACTGAAGAGAAGGACAGAAGAAAGCCAGAGGGTTGGTTGGCTCATGAAGAAGAAGATAAAGTGGCAGAGGCTACAAAGGAAGAAGGAGCAGATGATGAATGCTCGGAAGAAAAAGGAAATACTCAGAGTAATTGAGTATTTGGAGAAGGACTTGGAGACTGAAGCTTCAAGTGGGACCCAGGGGTCCAAGAGCCTTACATCTGACATATTTTGTATGTTTGCAGGAACAATAGGTGAGAGAAAACAAACTGCTGATGTTGTCACTGAGGAAGAAAATGGAGCAGCTACATGTTTTGAAGATGCCCTTGCACAGTTGGAGAAAGATTCTGCTTTCCAACATATTGGAAGCAGAAGAGCTTTAGTTTGTGATATTGGCCAGAAGCTGGAGGTTGAACAACTTGAGGACTCTAAAGAAGAGACCATTGGAGAATATCTGGAGAATATAGAAGACTTGGAACAACAGAAAGATTTGGTGATCAAATCACCAAACGAGATCATGAGGTCTTATGTTTTTACAACTGACAAGTTGTGTGTGAATGCAGGTGTTAAGGAAGACAGTTCACATGATGGGACTGTGATGAATGAAGTTGACTATTGCCAAGCAAGATATGATGAGTATATTTCAGATGAAGAACATATTGAACTATTGCAGCAGAGGGAATTCATTAACTCCTTATTTTATAGGAGAGATTGTTTCAATGGAGCTGATGATGAGTTTGTCATTAATGATGATAATGACAGGCTGCTTTTGATGAATGGCCAAGTAAGGAATGATGGACAGGTAGCTGGAGTCTTTGCAGAGATGGGAAATCAAGATTTTATTCTGATGAAGACTGAGGAGATAGTGACAACAGAAGATAATGAAGATGTTGGAGAAAGAGAAGATTGTGGAGATGTTTTCTCAGGAGAGATGCCAAGATTGTGGCATGAATTAAGTGGTCTGGTGCAGAGAACAGAACCACAGAGAGAAAGTGTTCAGATTGTAAGGGCAGAGATGGATGAGAAAGTTCCTTCTTATGAACTAGAGCAGAAATACATCCTTGAAGGGGATGGTGCAGAAGAGAGGCTAGCTGGTAGTCTCAAGAAATGTTTGAAGAATTGGAATCAGCATTCTGATGTGCTGATTGAGAAGAAAAAAAAAATGGGACAACATACTGAGATGCTGACAGAAGAAGGAAAGGCTCTGAGGCCTTGTAGACTTTGTTTTAACAAATGTTTGATGAATGCAGATCCTGTTGATGATGGAGATAAGTTGACAACATGGGGCAGTCAATTGAAAGAGAAGGAGATTTATGTGGAAGACTTTAAACCATGGAATGGAGAAATTGAGTTGCTAGAGAGTATGCTGAATCAACAGGATTCAATACAAGAGAGAAGACCTCAATTTCAGAATTGGGGATGGCAGAATGTGAAGACACAATGGGATGAAGACAGAAAAGAATTGATGATTGAATCATCAGTAGGGACCATTGGGTCTTGGGGTTTTGGAACTGATGAAGTGTCTGTGTTGACAGGCAAAGCAGAAGACAATCCATCACTTGGAGTTGTATTAGAAGAAGAAGAGCTGTTGCAGAATGAGGATGAGTAGCTGAATGAAGATGAGACAACCATGTCTCATATGCAGGAAATTTTTGCTACTGATAGGAAGGAAGAATTGGCTTGTTCGAATAGCCCAGAGAAGATTGAAGAAGCTGTATGGCAGACTGTTGGGGCTACTACAGCAGTGGAGAACCAGAGTTTCATTCTGACAGAAGATAAAGATACAGTGGCTAGAAAACTTGATTTGATTGCTGGAGTCAATCAAGGAGAAGGAAGGCAATTGCGGAAGATTTCCAAGGCAGAAGAAGAAGATGCTGAACCTGAGTTGCAGCATGGAGAAGATTTGTTTGGCCAAAGGAGATGGCGAGAATGTTTACTGAAGATATTCAGAAAAGAAGGTGAAATGCCAGAGCAGCAGCTTGGAGTGTTGCTGGAGAGAGGGCTGAAGCAACAAGCTGAAGTGTTGCCAGCAGAGGAGCAAAATTTTTACTGTTGCAGAGAGGGTATGGAGAATAGGGCAGCAGTAAGAACTGAAGAAATAAGAATGCAACAAACAAAAGTAAGTGTCCAACAGTCAGAGGAAAGATTAGACAGAGAAAGTGAATTGCAGAAGATGCCTCAGAGAAGGAAAAGAACAAGAAAGCTGAGAATCAACAGCAGCAAGAGCAAGACAGTCACAGACTGTGAGGGCATAGCAAGTGCGAAGATGCAGACCAAGATATGGAAGCCAGGAGGAGTGCGAAAGAAGAATGCTGCAACAATTAACCAGTTGCAGAACAAAGTATGGGATCTAGGCAGATAAAAAATAAAGCACATGATCAGGAGATCATGAATCATTTGAACCTGGGGAGTCTGATGCAGGGGCATTAGGCCCAAGACACTTTTTGTACATAAATAAACATAAGGGGGGTCTCATGTTTTGTTTCCCCATTTAAATATTCATAGTTGAGTTATTTTAATTAATTAGAAGGGAAAATATTGTAACTGCCCGAATGATTGATGGGCACCAGAAGAGATAATCAGCTTCAGAAGTTAGGCTAGCTTTAGGAGTCCAAGAGTCATCAAGGAAGTGAATCGATTGATTTACAATATGTATAAAAATAAACCTACGCAGTAGAGTCGGGCGGCTGCACGGAGACCCTGCCACAACTTTGCACCTAGACTTGCCTGTACTGCAGAGAGAGCTGCATGAGGAAGAAGGCCATGATTGAAGATGCAGCGACTAATGGTTGTAATTCAATCCATTGTGTAAATAAGAATCCCTTAGGTCTATTTGTGCCTTGTGGATTTAATTTATGTGAATGTATGTGCTTTGTGATTTATTTATGTGAGCATATGCATGCATCCACGAAAGAGGATAATCGAAATCCGTGATAACTAAGAACACATTGATGGGATTAATGGTGCTACGTACCTCCCCAGGTTAAGCGGAATCAATGTAAATATTTGTCAACATCGGCAGAGGTGATAAACGTGAGTGTAGCATGCCACAACGAGGCAGCAACTGTCACGTATAAGCGATGTTGGTGTTTATATAACGAACCTTCGCATAACGAGAAGCGGCGCAGTGGAAAACTACATTAATTTGAATAGGCGAAACCTGAGCGCAATGGAATGGAACTACGCTTGACTGAACCTTGCGCGATATAAGTGGAACCTAGAGTAGGGAACCGTGACCGAAGGAATAATAACGATGGTTTAGAGCTGAATGGTGGGTTTCATCGCACCACCTATCGTCGGCAAGCGGTATTTGAGGAGTTGGGAGCGATTCCACAGTTTGACCGACACGTGTCCCCGAGCAAAATTTCAAAACCGCCTTCCACTGCGCGCCATCACGCGTTATTTTTCACGCAAGTAGCCCGTGCGATATCTGTTGGATCAATTGGAGTGAGGCGACGTGATAACAGCTGTCGGATGTGGAAGGCTCGTCAGCACTGGGGCCCAGTTCTAAATTATATTAATTGAAACCTTTTAAACTAAGGTTTGCGGGGTTTTAATATAAGTATGTCCGATGTCGTTGGTTGTTTAATTCTTCCAATGACTTTGGAGAAGGCCGAAATATACACATTGATATATCGTAGCATGCGTATAATGTTTGAATTTGCGAATTGGGGGCCATACGAATTGTGATTCAGGCGCGTAGTTAAAAGACCGAGGTTTTAATATGGGAGCCTTACTATTTGGGTTCAATATAAGATTCGTCTAAAGTATTCACTTATCAATTTCTATGAAATTGATAAGTAAATAAGAAAGAAGAAATCAAGTAGTGAGACTGTGAGACCTTGGCTTGGAGATTTATTTAATTGGCCAGACCAAGAAAATAGAACAGAGAGTGAAAGCCAGATTGGGGTGATAATTTGGAAAGAAAAATTGGATGCACTTACACACAGATTGAGGTTGGGACCAAAGGTAAACCAGGGCTAAGTGTGGCCTCGCTGTCATTGGGGCTCCAATAGAAGATTATAAGAAGAAGTCGATGGGTAGATGGAGAATACACTAGTGCAGTTACTCAATTTCCCAGGCAGTTCGATTTTCTTAGTGGTTGTGATTCAATAGAGGAGATAGATCCAAAGGGTGCGTAGCAGGTGAGAGAGGGTAGCAGCCGAAGTCCATAACGAAGACTTTCGGATTCTGGAAGAGGCAACATGAGGAAGAGCGAAGTCCACAAGGACTTTGTGTAGTCACTATGCAGAGAGTTATGCAGAGGCTCCAGTGTGAAGGCAGAGGGTCCATCTCGCGGGTAGAAAGTCGCTGTGGAGTGTGAGAAAATTCTCACAAAATTTCTCTCAATATTTTCCTCTATTTAGATTGTGAGTAGGGCATCTAAAATCCTTGTACTCAGATTTGTTGCTGAAGATTAATAAGAAAACCCTCATCGGCAGCACCGGTTTTCGCAAGTTTGGTTTTTTCGGGGACAATTGTCCAAAAATAACTGTGTTAATATTCTTGTGTGCGTTAGAATTTCTCAGTTTCCAATATTTTTTTTTTCCGCAGTAATTTTATTATGAAAATTGCAGTTGTGATTTTATTTGTTATTTGCAGTAGCAAATAAACTGCATAATTAAATTTACAGTTAGAAGAACATTTTCCAGTTGCTGCAATAAATGAAATTTTCACACCTATGGGTAGTATCCATAGGAGAAATTTTTTCTCCTAGATGGTCCTCAACCAGCATCCAGCAACCCTTTGCAGCCACTAAATAGCTCGATGTGCCACTATCTCCTCCACCTAAGCGAGCCATATGCTCCCTCACCCATCTGTCATGATCGTATGTTTGAATGTGGGCCTTCCAACCCCGAAGGTATGTCTTTTTATTTTTCAATTGGGTATTTTTGTTTACTTATCATTGAAACTTTTGGGCATGGATTAGTGGGTATTCACTGCTATATCATTCACATCATGCTATCATCCCCTGGAGTCCCAAGCAGTTATGAAAAAAAAACAATAAAAGGAAAAATCCTTATGAACAAGGGTGGAAAAACAAAGGTCAGAGTAACTCATGTACCATGATTTCTCCCTCCTACATTCATAAACCCAAGTGTGGGTTGTTAATTTTTGCAACTAAGGTCAAATTCCACTATGGACAATTCGAATGATTAAGATAACAATTTAATTAGATTTCTCTTTTCGAGGGGATCAAAATCGACCTATAGATCACCCCAATCAGTTAAGAAGAAATTAAGTTATGAAATATTTTATGGGTCGGCCTAACCACATGTTGATTCGATCAAAGCCCTTAGCGGTCCCTCACAAATTTATAAATAAAAACAACCCCAAGTTCATTTGCACGCATTCGCTCATGAGATCTCCACCATGCTATTTTGGTTTTGGTTTGTATTTTATGTTTCTGGCTCACATAGGTACGTCAGGAGGAGCTCGCGCAAAGGGTCAGGATCACAAACATGATCTGGCATCAGATCTGGGTGATTTGAAGTAGACCCGCAAGAAGGAAGAGCTGAGGTAGCGACTTAGCTTAGAAGATCCGCGGGTTGGGTGTGTTATGCCCACGGCCAAGGACCCCAAAGCCACTGGCACAACTTATTAAGGGTGTGGCCAAAGCCCTAAGGTCAGATCAAGGTGATCTGAAGCAGAGCCGCAGGCACAAAGTGTCCTGGTAGCGTCCAAGGACCCCAGAGCTGCGGGCAGAGCATGTTAAGGCCACGACCAAGATAGTTTCTGAGCAGATCTGAGATGGGTCACCTTCAGTTGATTGTGTAGTGCCTACAAACATCATGCGTTCAGTCACAGTTGCGTCAGAACAGTCATTGACGGTCTCCTGGATTCAGATCTAGGACTTCAGATTTGAGATCACTTGGTGGTCTATCCGATCCGTGTTTTGGAATTATAGATATTTTGATCTGTAGATCATATCTGTTTTTTCCATTGCAAGACGTATTTATAGTCCTCATTCATATCAGCCATATTCATTAGTTTTCTACAGCCAGTGTCAGTGCATTTCCGTTCTCAGATTCAGTCTCCTTCATGCAGAAGTATGGGTATGGTTTTATTGCGTGTATGCTAGTTTTTTTTTGCATCATTAAGATATGTATCTATGGATCATTGCACTCTTGTTGCTGAATCATTTGATGACGATCTAAGAAGAAGAATTTGCAAGGGTTTTCGCCGTAGTGGGTTTTTCCCTGGTCTCAGACCAACCGTGGTGTCTCTATGTGTTCATGCTTCTCTTCCTTTGATCTTTTACTTTCCCCTGCTTAGATGAAGATGATGATGATGATGACATTGTTCTTTCTGCATAGTTTCATATTTTGATGGTTAATAATATATATATTTGTACAATGATATAATTATTTGGGGTGAACTTAACATGTTATTGAAGAAATGTAACTATCAAAGTAAAGAACAATGTTGCTCTATGAAAAATTAACATGGGCTTCCCTTATCATAGCTACCCTTCTACTGTGGCATGTGGCTTGGAGCCTTCCCCTGATGCCCCACTCCATTCCATCTTTATATCACATGACACTTGCCACTTGAGGGATGTACCATCGACTTGTCACTCCATTAGAGGTTGAAACCACCTAATAGTGTCCTTGGTTACCCTTCATCTTGATGGGTAGAAGGAGAATACACTAGTGTAGTTACTCAATTGCCCATGCAGTTCGATTTTCTCACTAGTTGTGATTCAACATAGGAGATAGAGCCAGAGGGTGAGTAGCAGGTGAGAGAGGGTAGCAGCAGAAATCCATAAGGAAGATTTCCGGATTTTGGAAGAGGCAACATGAGGAAGAGAAATGCCCACAAGAGCTCTGTGCAGTCACTGTGTAGAAAGTGACGTAGAGGCTCCAGCGTGAAGGCAGAGGGTCCATCTCGGGGGTAGAAATTTGCTGTGGAGTGTGAGAAATTTCTCACAAAATTTCTCTCAGTATTTTCCTCTGTTTAGATTGTGAGTAGGGCATTTAAAATCCTTCTACTCAGATTTTCTTCTGAGGATTAATAAGAAAACCTTCATCTGCAGCACCAGTTTTCGCAAGTTTGGTTTTTTCGGGGACAATTGTCCAAAAATAACTGTGTTAATATTCTTGTGTGTGTGTTAGAATTTCTCAGTTTCCAGTTTTTTTTTTTCGCAGTAATTTTATTGTGACAATTGCAGTTGTGATTTTATTTGTTGTTTGCAGTAGCAAATAAACTACATAATTAAATTTACAGTTAGAAGAACATTTTCCAGTTGCTGCAATAAATGAAATTTTCACACCTATGGGTAGTATCCATAGGAGAAAATTTTTCTCCTAGATGGTCCTCAACCAGCATCCAACAACCCCTTGCAGCCACCAAATAACTCGATGTGCCACTATCTCCACCACCTAAGCCAGCCATATGCTCCCTCGCCCATCTGTCATGATAGTATGTTTGAATGTGGGCCTTCCAACCCTGAAGGTATGTCTTTTTATTTTTCAATTGGGTATTTTTGTTTACTTATCATTGAAACTTTTGGGCATGGATTAGTGGGTATTCACTGCTATATCGTTCACATCATGCTCTCATCCCCTGAAGCCCCAAGTAGTTATAAAAGAAAAACCAATAAAAGAAAAAATCCATGTGAAGAAGGGTGGAAAAACAAAGGTCACAGTAACTCATGTACCACGATTTCTCCCTCCTACATTCATAAACCCAAGTGTGGGCTGTTAATTTTAGCAACTAGGGTCAAATTCCAGTATGGACAATTCAGATGATTAAGATAATAATTTAATTAGATTCCTCTTTTCGTGAGGATCAAATTAACCTATAGATCGCCCGAATCAGTTAAGAAGAAATTAAGTTATGAAATATTTTATTATTTTATGGATCGGCCTAACCGCATATTGATTGGGTCAAAGCCCCAAGCGGTCCCTCACAAAGTTATAAATAAAAATGACCCCAAGTTCATTTGCACACATTTTCTCATGAGATCTCCTCAATGCTATTTTGGTTTCGGTTCGTATTTTATGTTTCTGGCTCGCATAGGTATGTCAGGAGGAGCTTGCACAAAGGGTCGAGATCACAGACATGATCTCGCATCAGATCTGGGTGATCTAAAGTAGAACCGCAAGAAGGAAGAGATGAGGCAACGACTTAGCTTAGAAGAGCTGTGGGTTGGGTGTGTTATGCCCACGGCCAAGGACCCCAAAGCCACTGGTACAACTTGTTAAGGGTGCGGCCATAGCCCTGAGGTCAGATTGGCGTGATATGAAGCAGAGCCGCGGGCACAGAGTGTCCCGGTAGCGTCCAAGGACCCCAGAGCCACAGGCAGAGCATGTTAAGGTCGAAACCAAGATAGTTTCTGAGTAGATTTGAGTTGGGTCACATTCAGTTGATTGCGTAGTGCCTACAGGCATCAGTCGTTCAGTCACAATTGCGTCAGAACAGTCATTGACAGTCTCCTGGATTCAAATCTAGGACTTTAGAGTTGAGATCACTTGGTGATCTATCAGATCCATGTTTTGGTATTATAGATCTGTTGATCTGTGGATCATATCTGTTTGTTTTCGTTGCAAGACGTATCTACAGTCCTCATTTAGTATCAACCGTATTCATTAGTTTTCTACAACTAGTGTCAGTGCATTTTAGTTCTCAGACTCAGTCTTCCTTCATGCAAACATATGGGTATGGTTTTATTGCGTGTATGCTAGCTGTTTTTTGCAACATTAAGATATGTATCTATGGATAATTGTACCCTTGTTGTTGAGTCATTTGATGATGATCTAAGAAGAAGAATTTGCAAGGGTTTTCCTTGTAGTGGGTTTTTCCCTAGTCTTGGACCAATCCTGGTGTCTCTATGTGTTCATTCTTCTCTTCCTTTGATATTTTACTTTCCGCTGCTTGGATGATGATGATGATGATGGTATTGTTCTTTCTGCATAGTTTCATATTCTGATGGTTAATAATAGATTTGTACAATGATATAACTATTTGAGGTGAACTTAACATGTTATTGAAGAAATGTAACTATCAAAGTAAAGAACAATGTTGCTTTATGAAAAATTAACATGGGCTTCCCTTATCATAGCTACCCTTGTACTGTGGCATGTGGCTTGGAGCCGTCCCCTAATGCCCCACTCCATTCCATATTTATATGACATGACACTTGACACTTGAGGGATGTACCATCGACTTGTCACTCCATTAGAGGTTGAAACCACCTAATAGGGTCCTTGGTTACCCTTCATCTTGAACTTGGAGACATGTGTACACTCTAAAAGCCCATTATGGAAGGGCGTGACACTATGAAGTCTCCACTTGGTTCCATGGTTTGTAAGCTCATTTACTCAATTGCACTAATGATTTTTTGTATTGGAAGGTGAGGAGATGCATTGGATCTTATACAGGATTGCAGGTGGCTATTCATCTGGGGTTTGGTCTCCCCATACAGGGTCCAAGCCCTCCAAAGGGTCATATTGGAATTTTTAAGATGAGCATTGAGAGCCATGGGCCTCCACTATAGCAGAGAGTAGATTTCCACATCATGGGATCCATCAGTACCATCCATTGCTCATTCATGTTCCACTTATTTAGCGATGATGATGCACCTGGACTACACACTTGGCAGTAGATCCAATGCCTAGATGAGGTTGTGCCTCACCATGGAAGACAAAGGGAGGGCTTGCATCATTCCTCCAACCATTGCGAATGGGATACATGCTTGTTCGATCCACATGGAGACCCATGAGGATATTTTGTGCCCCCACAACCACGTGGGAGCACCACAGGTCATTCGCTTGGAGATCAAGGGGACACCCCCTTTATCACTATAGTTGGAGCCCTTCTAGTAATTTTGGAATATATTGGACTCAACTAGGCCTTTCAATGGCCCTTCTACCTATTGTATCTATCATTTTAGCCCTCTTGAGAGACTTATTTTCATGTTATGGAGCTATCTTGGTGGGATTGACACCAAGTATTGTTATTTTATACGTTATTTTATTAGATGGGGTCATTAGGCCTAATTAAGCACATCAAACCCGTAGAGGATGATATGAATTGATGAGAGGCTTATTCTCCTATCATCATTACTTGGATTTGGAACATTGTTTCTTCTGGAATTTTGCTATATCTATTGGAGGACGAATTGGATAAGATTTGATGCATTTTGATATTTGGAAATTTTATCTTGATCTTGGAGCTTCGATTTTCTCTATTTGATGATTGGATATTTCGCTATACTTGTAAGTTCTCTTTCATGGTATATTTTCATTATTTCATGTTACATGTATAATGTATGGAATTTTTGCTCAGGGAATCTATGTTTATGCCCTAATTGAAGTGCGAATTTGATTTTGCGATGGGCTTGCATATGTTACATGTCTATTATGGTGAATGAATGTTCCTAGGGGTTTCTTATCTATGTAATTGCCTTGATAAGTCATCAAATTGCAACGATAAGAAGTATAAATTTTCTTGTAACCTAGTTTTTGCCCTTAGGGCCATGCGAAGTTGTTAGGGAACTCCTTGATTGGGAAAAAGATACTCCAAAGGTTTAAATCTCATTGACTCCATTCTCCCAATAGACTAGGCACTGGTCTAATCCTTGGTGATCACTTCAACAAAAATCTTTTCACCTCCCTAACTCTCTTTTTCTAAGCCCTAACCCTAGTGTCTCCTAGGGCATCACCCGAATTTTATTGCAGCAGCCCATTTGGTGAGCGAGTTGGTCCATAGCTGCATTGGGGTTTCCTCTAGGCCCTCACAAATTTTTATATTGATCCCATGGCTAGACTTGGACTTATTCCAAGCCATAGCTCCAACTTCATTCTTAGCTCTAGGCCTTAATGGTTAGTGTCTTCATTGAGGATCATTGCACTAAATCTCAAGAAAATTCTAACTTCCTTGAACCTTTTCTCCTCCCTCACTTAGTTAAGAGCCTTTTGTTTTAATCTTGGTCGTTGGGGCTCCAATAGAAGATTATAAGAAGAAGTCGATGGGTAGATGGAGAATACACTAGTGCAATTACTCAATTGCCCAGGCAGTTCAATTTTCTCAGTTGTTGTGATTCAACAGAGGAGATAGA
This sequence comes from Pinus albicaulis, assembly GCA_034641835.2. Taxonomy (NCBI): domain Eukaryota; kingdom Viridiplantae; phylum Streptophyta; class Pinopsida; order Pinales; family Pinaceae; genus Pinus; species Pinus albicaulis. The sequence continues at coordinate 103,496 of JAXQQM020076223.1, read as the reverse complement.
GCAAGAGGGTGAGTAGCAGGTGAGAGAGGGTAGCAGTAGAAGTCCATAAGGAATATTTCTGGATTCTGGAAGAGGCAACATGAGGAAGAGAGATGTCCACAAGAGCTCTGCGGAATCACTATGCAGAGAGTGATGCAGAGGCTCCAATGTGAAGGCAGAGGGTCCATCTTGGGGGTAGAAAGTCGCTGTGCAGTGTGAAAAATTTCTCACAAAATTTCTCTCAGTATTTTCATCTATTTAGATTGTCAGTAGGGCATCTAAAATCCTTGTACTCAGATTTGCTGCTAAAGATTAATAAGAAAACCCTCATCTGCAACACCGGTTTTCCCAAGTTTGGTTTTTCCGGGGACAATTGTCCAAAAATAACTGTATTAATATTCTTGTGTGTGTGTTAGAATTTATCAGTTTCCAGTATTATATTTTCCGCAGTAATTTTATTGTGAAAATTGCAGTTGTGATTTTATTTGTTGTTTGCAGTAGCAAATAAACTGCATAATTAAATTTACAGTTAGAAGAACATTTTCCAGTTGCTGCAATAAATGAAATTTTCACACCTATGGGTAGTATCCATAGGAGAAAAAAATTCTCCTAGATAGTCCTCAACCAGCATCCAGCAACCCCTTGCAGCCACCAAATGGCTCAATGTGCCACTATCTCCAGCGCCTAAGCCAGCGATATGCTCCCTCGCCCATCTGTCATGATCATATGTTTGAAGGTGGGCCTTCCAACCCCGAAGGTATGTCTTTTTATCTTTTTAATTGGGTATTTTTGTTTACTTATCATTGAAACTTTTGGGCATGGATTAGTGGGTATTCACTGCTATATCATTCACATCATGCTCTCATCCCGTGGAGCCCCAAGCAGTTATAAAAGGAAAACCAATAAAAGGAAAAAACCATATGAAGAAGGGTGGAGAAACAAAGGTGAGAGTAACTCATGTACCATGATTTCTCCCTCCTACATTCATAAACCCAAGTGTGGGCTGTTAATTTTTGCAACTAGGGTCAAATTCCACTATGGACAATTCAGATGATTAAGATAATATTTTAATTAGATTCTCTTTTTGAGAGGATCAAAATCGACCTATAGATCGCCCCGATCAGTTAAGAAGAAATTAAGTTATGAAATATTTTATTATTTTATGGGTCGGCCTAACCGCATGTTGATTGGGTCAAAGCCCCAAGCGGTCCCTCACAAGGTTATAAATAAAAGCAGCCCCAAGTTCATTTGCAGACATTCTCTCTTGAGATCTCCTCCATGCTATTTTGGTTTTGGTTCATATTTTATGTTTCTGGCTCGCACAGGTACGTCAGGAAGAGCTCGCGCAAAGGGTGGGGATCACAGACATGATCTGGCATCAGATCTGGGTGATCTGAAGTAGAATTGCAAGAAGTCAGAGCTGAGGTAGCGACTTATCTTAGCAGAGCCGCGGGTTGGGTGTGTTATTCCCACGGCCAAGGACCCCAAAGCCACTGGCACAACTTGTTAAGGGTGCGGCCAAAGCTTTGAGGTCAGATCGGGGTGATCTGAAGTAGAGCCGCGGGCACAGAGTGTCCTGGTAGCGTCCAAGGACCCCAGAGCTGCAGGAAGAGCATGTTAAGGCCGCGACCAAGATAGTTTCTGAGCAGATCTAGGTTGGGTCACCTTCAGTTGATTGCGTAGTGCCTACAGACATCAGTCTTTCAGTCACAGTTGCGTCAAAATAGTCATTGACAGTCTCTTGGATTCAGATCTAGGACTTCAGAGTTGAGATCACTTGGTGGTCTATCAGATCTGTGTTTTTGTATTATAGATCTGTTGATCCGTATTCATTATTTTTCTACAGCCAGCGTCAGTGCATTTCAGTTCTCAGATTCAGTCTCCTTCATGCAGAAGTATGGGTATGGTTTTATTACGTGTATGCTAGTTGTTTTTTGCATCATTAAGATATGCATCTATGGATCATTGTACTCTTGTTGTTGAATCATTTGATGACGATCTAAGAAGAAGAATTTGCAAGGGTTTTCCCCGCAGTGGGTTTTTCCCTAGTCTCAGACCAATCCTAGTGTCTCTATGCGTTCATGCTTCTCTTCCTTTGATATTTTACTTTCTGCTGCTTAGATGATGATGATGATGATGGTAATTTTCTTTCTGCATAGTTTCATATTTTGATGGTTAATAATATAGATCTGTACAATGATATAATTATTTGGGGTGAACTTAACATGTTATTGAAGAAATGTAACTATCAAAGTAAAGAACAATGTTTCTCTATGAAAAATTAACATGGGCTTCCCTTATCATAGCTACCCTTGTACTATGGCATGTGGCTTGGAGCCTTCCCCTAATGCTCCACTCCATTCCATCTTTATATCACATGACACTTGCTACTTGAGGGATGTACCATCAACTTGTCACTCCATTAGAGGTTGAAACCACCTAATAGGGTCCTTAGTTACCCTTCATCTTGAACTTGGAGACACGTGTACACTCTAAAAGTCCATTATGGAAGGGCATGCCACTATGAAGTGTCCACTCAGTTCCATGGTTTGTAAACTCATTTACTCAATTGCACTAATGATTTGTTGTATTGGAAGGTGAGGAGATGCATTGGATATTATACAAGAATGCAGGTGGCTATTCATCAGGGGTTTGGTCTCCCCATATAGGGTCCAAGCCCTCCGGAGGGTCATTTTGGCATTTGTAAGGTGAGCATTGAGAGCCATGGGCCTCCACTATAGCAGAGAGTAGATTTCCACATCATGGGATCCATCTGTACCATCCATTGCTCACTCATTTTCCACTTATTAACGATGAAGATGCACTTGGACCACACACTTGACAGCAGATCCAACGCCCAGATGAGGTTGTGTCTCACCATGGAAGACAAAGGGAGGGCGCAACATTCCTCCAGCCATTGCAGATGGGATACATGCTTGTTCGATCCTCTTGGAGACCCATGAGGATATTTTGTGCCCCCACAACCACGTGGGAGCACCACAAGTCATTCACTTGGAGATCAAGTGGACACCCCCTTTATCACTATAGTTGGAACCCTTCCAGTCATTTTTGGAATATATTGGACTCCATTAGGCCTTTCAATGGCCCTTCTACCTATTGTATCCATCATTTTAGCCCTCTTAAGAGGCTTATTTTCATGTTATGGAGCTATCTTGGTGGGCTTGACACCAAGTAATGTTATTTGTACATTATTTTATTAGATGGGGCATCATTAGGCCTAATTAAGCACATCGAACCCTTAGAGGATGATATGAATTGATGAGAGGCTTATTCTCCTATCATCATTACTTGGATTTGGATCATTGTTTCTTCTGGAATTTCGTTATATCTATTGGAGGACGAATTGGATAATATTTGATGCATTTTGATATTTGGAAATTTTGTCTTGGTCTTGGAGCTTCGATTTTCTCTATTTGATGATTGGATATTTTCCTATACTTGTAAGTTCTCTTTCATGGTATATTTTCTTTATTTCATGTTACATGTATAATGTATGGAATTTTCGCTCAAGGAATCTATGTTTATGCCCTAATTGAAGTGTGAATTTGATTTTGCGATGGGTTTGCATATGTTACATGTCTAGTATGGTGAATGAATGTTCCTAGGGGTTTCTTATCTATGTAATTGCCTTGATAAGTCATCAAATTGCAACGATAAGAAGTGTAAATTTTCTTGTAACCTAGTTTGTGCCCTTAGGGCCATGCGAAGTTGCTAGGGAACTCCTTGATTGGGAAAAAGATACTCCAAAGGTTGAAATCTCATTGACTCCATTCTTCTAATAGACTAGACACTGGTCTAATCCTTGGTGATCACTTCAACGAAAATCTTTTCATCTCCCTAACTCTCTTTTTCTAAGCCCTAACCCTAGTGTCTCCTAGGGCATCACCTGAATTTTATTGCAGCAACCCATTTGGTGAGCGAGTTGGTCCATAGCTGCATTGGGTTTCCTCTAGGCCCTCACAAATTTTGATATTGATCCCATGGCTAGACTTGGACTTATTCCAAGCCCTAGCTCCAACTTCGTTCTTAGCTCTAGGCCTTATTGGTTAGTGTCTTCATTGAGGATCATTGCACTAAATCTCAAGAAAAATCTAACTTCCTTGATCCTTTTCTCCTCCCTCACTTAGTTAAGAGCCTTTTGTTTGAAGTGTCATCCGAAGCCCTTGACCTTGTTTGGGTCCACTTGGGCTTCTTGGTGGTCCCACATCTTTATCATTCAAATTTCACAAGGATCATCTTGGGCAGCTTATTATCCTTGGATTATTAGGTATAGGGTGTCCTTTCATGATATAACCCTTCATCCATAAGCCTAGGATCCCTTTATCCCTTCTTGGAGATTCGTACACCTTTCTTCTTGAGCAAGTAACCTCTTTCATTTGAGTCTCTCCTTTGAATAGGCCCTTGAAATCGCTGCTTTTAGATCATTGATATACCATTCATAGTGATTTCCCTATTACTGAGACTCCTCCCATTGGTGAAAGTACGTAAATAGAACGAAGCTTTAACTAAGGTGATAGTGGGCTATTGCTACATTATTTCCATTTGACCTAGTATTTTCTCTCTTGGAACCCCTCCTAGGATTCTGCTAGATTGAGTGTTAATAGGACGCAAAACTAGTTAGAGGGAAATTCGCACTAATTTTGGGTAATTTTGGGATGTCAAAATTAGCTCAAAACATTTCTTGGTTTTGCTTGTCTGGTGTTGAGGATCTCGGCCCTAATTTTACAGAATTTTTGGAGGATTTTTGAAGCCCCACATCACAATTTTCTTCCAACAGCAGTTGCATAAATTCCAGAGCAAAACGCATAGCCACATTTTCCATTTCCAGAGGGGAGATTCACACATTGTCACCTCGGTATTGCATGCTTGTTGTAGCAAGCATAGGTGCACTCATTCCAACTCTATTTGTAACCAGATTTCCCTTAAAGATCTAATAAAATGGCTCACCTCTCTTATTTCTGTTCAGTGTATTTTAATATTTAATTTGCATGTGTGGGTTTCAGATTTGTATGCCTTGTTTCTTGCTATAGCTAGTTCATGTTCGATATTTCGTTGTATTTCTCTAATAAGAATGTTACATAGAGCCAGAGCAAGAGTGATTGAGGGACCAATAGGAGGTTTTTGGAGCATTCCAGTCATTTTCCATTGTAAGAAAGGGAGGCCACATTATTTCTCAGTGAGGCTACGCAAAAGCTTCAAAGGGAAAGTTTGATTCAGCTAGACAGGAGATCGATTCAGGTGCTAGAGGCTGAGAAAATTTTTAGGAGTCCAAGCAAGTCATTTCCAAAGGTAGAGTTAAGCAGAACGACATATTTTGAGCAGTTCCATAGGCAGTGCGAGTAGGGCCTGCACAAGTATTGTGAAGAGGCTGATGCAGGGGCATTTCGAGTAGCCCAGTTGGGCCAGTTTTTGGAGTCGGATCAATTGTGGAATGAGACAATTTGTCTCACAAATATTTTGGTGAGATTATCTCTGGAGGATAGCCAGTTTGGAATCCGGATTATTGTACTCATATTTAACTACGGCATAATAATAATAAACCCTAATCTGTTGCACCGGCTTTCCCTTTGGTGTTTTTCCGGGGACTATTAGTACAAAAATATTGGTGTCATTTTTATTGTTTGCGTGCATCTATTTTCTCAATTCCAACATTTTATTTAGCTTCCACATAATTTATTTGTGAATAATTGATGTGTGATTTAGTCGATATTAATTAGAAAATTAATAAACTGCTTACCATTAGAAGAGTAAATTCCAGTTGTTGCAATTCAAGGAAATTTCGCACGTATTAGGTGTTTCCAACCCCTCAGGGGAATGACATGTCCTTGGTCCACCCTTCAATTGATAAGTGTCATGTCAATAATGATGGAATGAAGGGGAGAAGACTTCATTGGAAAGTTCCATGGTGAAAGGGATCAACTATGATGGGCTACTCATCCTGAGTGTATAGATGCGGGGAGGGTGAAATCGTGGATGAATGAGTTGCCAACTCAGCCTTTGTTTTTCCACCCCTCTTGTGTGCCTTTTAATTTTTCTTTATTTTTCTTTATATTAATACTCATATATCAAGTGTTAAATCTTGCTTTGTAAGATGTATAATAGAGATTACCTCGTTATGGGTGAGGCAACACATTGTCCACCAGGGGTTGGGACATGCAAGGGTTCCTTATCATAATATGAAGAGAAACATGTGCTCAGGATATGATTGATGGCCATAATGAGTGAGGTAGAGCTCATACTACGATTTTTCCCATGTGCTAATTTGTATGTCCCAGACATCTTTTACATTTTGATTGTTTTTACTTGTGGCCATTATTTGCTTTTCCCTTTTATTTTAGCTACGTCAACCTCCCTAGGAAAAGTTTCGAACCCTACTCAACTATGAGGATGTACAGTACCAATTATATAGAACCAATTGTTAGTTGAACCTGAAGAAGGGAGGTGGAATATGGGGATCATAATGTAATATGGAAAGTGGTATGGAATAGGGAGAGATGGGAATATGCTATCTCAATCGGGGTTTTCAAAGTACTATCCCTCCTATACCCCTTGGCCCATTAGGGGAGGTCCTAATGGACTAGGATGAAAGATTAACCCCCAATTTAAGGTGAGGGAACAAACTCACAGTCACAACCCCTATTCCTTCCAAGTTACCCCATGATCCATGCCAAATGCCCAAAATACAAAGAAGCATAAGCACCCAATTGCAAAATTCATAAAGTACCTTTTGATCGAAAGCCCAACTTTCAACATGCATTCATTCAAAATGGGTGAGGAAACATATGACTTATGCAGGTGGCGAAGATATGAATGGCACATCATCATCGACTATTAGTGGCTGTCAGGATTTGTTGGCTACCAGCTCAAGAGATGGTAGGAGAAACATTTCTCCTATGGGGTTGTTACCGCTCAAACTAGCAAGGGTCCTAAAGGACAGTCCTTGGAGGGCCACTACAAGATCAAGGGAAACAATGGAGCAATAGCCCATGATCACCTCGGCTAAAGCTCCCTACTCTTTACAGATTTTTACTAATGCAAGGAGACCCGATATAATAAGGACCACGAAATAAATTGTAATATCCCGTTCCAGGGATATCTCTAAAACACGGCAAACTCCAACCAGAGATGGACTGGGAGGGCATTTACCGGATATTCCGCCTCTGAAAAGAGGACGAGATCCTGAGGCTACCTGGCCCTTTCCAGACTCTGTCTAAGAGTGAAAGAAAAACGCACCAAGTGTTATAGAACTAGAATGCTCAAGAATATATAAAAATAACAGTGCAATAGACATATAATAGCATAGAAAGGAAATACGGCAAATACGGCAACTCATCCAGAAACATAGAGAGGAAATGCTAAGCCATTTTATTAATCTGAGAAATATAATGAAGTAAAATAGGTGATTAGAGTGATGGCACCTAATCTTGTTCAAGGCAAGTGAAGAAATACTCTCAGAATATACAGTAAATAGCTGCTCTCTGAACTGCGTCCTAGCTGCTCGAAAACTGCCGTGTAGCTGCTACTGCTGGAATGACCTGAAGACTAGGGGCTGATACCCTTGCCGGAATGAGCTGAAAATCTGCAAACCTCCTCCACTCACCAACCTGGACAAAACCCAGAAACCATATAAAAAATGGCCAACCCCCGAAAACCACCAGAAAATACCTCCTCAGGGAATTACGCTGGCCTCCAAGGCTCTGCGCAGAGGCTAAATGAATATAGATGAAACACTGCCTCAAACTCCCCCAAAATCATCCTACTGGCAAAGGCTGATCCTCTGCTCTGAATCTCAGCTCAATCTCTTGTAGAAATCCCGATCCGGAGCACCTCCAAAATGGACTGCGTCCTCTCTCCCAGTGACTGCGCAGTCTCTATGAAAGCCTAGCTCCGCAGAAAACCCAAACAACAAAACCTCTCACAAAATACTGAAGAAATAACCTTTCCCGAGCAGGCACTCGAAGTCCCACAGGGCTAAGGGCGAGATCTCCGACCGGAGACACTCAATGCACTAAACAGTGCTGCAGACAGGCTAAACAGCCAGCGTGCTCAGGAAGACAAACGTCTAGCTCAATATCATCAACTCCAGAATGAATCAAATGAGAAGGCTCCTCCATCTTTTATAACGTTGGTTTCCCTCCAAAACCCCAACGTAGCCTCTCTCTCCTCCACGTGCTCATCCTTATCTGCGCAGTAGCTTCTAGAGTGTACGTGGGCCCCCCTTCTCTACATGGTGTTTGGCCCCCTTGGCTCCCTCTTAAGTCACAATGTTGTGCTACTAGGAAGGTGTTTTATTCCATCTAAGTGAGTTAGACCCTCTCCACTCACTTTTTATTTATTTATAAACTATAGACGGCAAAACTGAACAAAATCAAATATTCCAATTAGCTATCGCTAATTAGGAATATTACAGTCTCCCCCGGAAAAATTTTGCTTGTCCTCAAGCAACTGAAGTGATGGACGCTGCAAAATCTTCTTGCTCTCCCAAGTGGCATCCTCATCCGGCAAATTCTTCCACCTCACCAAGAATTCCCGGACTTTCCTGCTCCGTAACTGCCTCTCCCTAGTATCAATAATGGCCTCTGGCTGCAACACCAAGTGCCCCTCATCATCCGTGGGTGGTAGCTCCTCTATCACTGTCACCTGCTGCCCCAGCGCTTTCTTTAGGCATGATACATGGAAAACGTTGTGGATCTCGCTGCCTTGGGGCAGCTCCAACTCATACGCAACCTGCCCAATCCTGCGTATCAACCTGTATGGCCCGTACAAGCGAGGCTTGAGCTTTTCAGCTCCCTTCTGTTTCAGCGATGACTGTCGGTATGGCTGTAATCGTAGGTAGACCAAGTCCCCTACCTCAAACTGTCTCTCCACCCAACCTCTATCAGCATACAACGTCTGTTGCTTCTGTGTTGTAGCCATATTGTCCTTGAGAGCTCGGAGGATGTCCTGACTCTCTTGGATCCAAATCTTGGCTCTAGGAGCCTTGCTAGCACCGAACATCACATCAACAAAAGATAAGGAATGGTACCCATACAAAGCATAAAACGGTGACATACCAATGGACATGTGATGTGTCGTGTTGTAGTAGTACTCCCCCAAATGCAACCATCTCAACCATGCTCGCTGCTGCCCACTAACATAGTTACGCAAGTAGCCCTCCAGCCACTTGTTAACTATCTCCGTCTATCCATCCGTCTGTGGGTGATAACTGGTACCCGGTGTCAACTCTGTCCCCACCAGTCGGAAAAGCTCCTTCCAAAATCCGCCCATGAAACGGCTGTCCTTGTCACTGATGATGGTCTTAGGAAGACCATGCAGCCTGAAAACCTCTCTAAAGAACAGCTCGGCCACCTGTGCTGCTGTGTAATGCGCGGATATGGCGAAAAAGTGCGCATACTTTGTCAGCCGATCAACGACGACAAAGATACAATCCTTGCCCTGTACCATGGGCAACCCTGTGATGGAATCCATCGATATGCTCTCCCATTTCCCCTCCGAAATGGGAAGAGGCTGCAACAATCCTACGGGATGGCTCATCTCCCCCTTTTTCCTCTGACAAACATCGCACTCCCTGATGTGTTGGTGTACGTCCTCCTTGAGGCCCTTCCATGAGAACCTCTCTCTAATGGCCCTGTAGGTTTTGGTAAACCCCTGATGGCCTGCCAATGGAGAATCATGTGATGCCTGGAGTATCTTCTTCTTAAAATGAGATCCCTCAGTCAAGAAGATCTTGTCCCTGTAGTAGATGATCTCATCAACCACCCTATACCTGTCATCCGCCACTTGTCCATCTAGCACCTCACATGCAAATCTGTCCTTGGAGTACTCCACTAAAAGTTGAGCCCTCCAATCTATATCCAAGCTCATAAGAGATAACGTGGCTGGTCTGCGTGAAAGGGCATTTGCTACCATGTTATTCTTACCCTTGACATACTCAATGTCAAAGTCATATGCTTGGATCTTATTGATCTACTTTTGCTGCCTCTCCTGTAGCTGCTTCTGCTCCAAAAAGAACCTGAGGCTGTTGTGATCAGTCCTCACCCTGAACCTGTTCCCTACAAGATACTGCTGGAATTTGGCCAAGGCATGCATGATGGCCAACATCTCCTTGTCGTATATAGGATACAACCTCTCGTGCGAAAGGAGCTTCCAGCTCTCAAAGGCTATAGGGTGTCCTCCCTACATCAAAAATGCGTCGATCCCCTCTCCCGACGCATCACACTCCAAGACAAATGGCTGCGTAAAATCCGGCAATGCAAGCACTGGGCAACTACTCATCACCTCCTTGAGCCTATCAAAGGCTCGCTGTGTTGTATCTGACCAACTGAATGCCCCCTTCTTCGTCAAATCTGTAAGGGGTGCAGCGAGCTGTGAGAAACCTTTGATGAACTTCCTGTAATAGGTACATATCCCAATGAACCCTCGAAGTTTTGTCACGTTCCTTGGCTCCAGCCAATATCTGATGGCTCTAATCTTCTCCTCATGGACTCTCACTCCGTCCACTCCAATAATGTGACCCAAATACAGCATCTCCGTCATCCCAAACTCACACTTGGAGAGCTTAGCATAGAACTGTTGCTCTTCCAAGATGCGTAGTACTGCCTCTATATGCTGGAGATGCTCCTCCCAAGTTCTGGTATATATGAGTATGTCATCGAAGAAGACCAATACAAACTTCCTCAAATGACTGCGGAAGATATGGTTCATGCAAGACTAAAAGGTGGCTGGTGCATTGGTCAGCCCAAAAGGCATAACCAAAAACTCAAAGTGCCCGTAGTGACACTTGAAGGTGGTCTTGGGAATGTCCTGTTCCCTCACGCGAATCTGATGGTACCCCGATCTCAAATCAATCTTCGAGAAGAACTTAGCTCCTCTCAGCTCATCCATCAACTCATCAATCCTGGGTATAGGGTACCTGTTCTTCAGAGTCTTCTTGTTCAGGGCCCTGTAGTCAATGCACATCCTCAAGGTGCTATCCTTCTTCTTCACCAACACCACGGAAGAAGAAAACGGACTCGTGCTCGGTCTGATGTGCCCGAGATCCAACAACTCCTGAATGGTCCGCTCAGTCTCATCCTGATAGGCTTTGGGATGCCTATAGGTGGTAGTGATCACCACCTGAATACCCTGCTCAAGCTCAATGGTGTGCTCAAACCCTCGGTCCGGTGGCCGACCTGGTGGTATATCCCCAAACACATCATGCCTGTCAAGGATGGCCTATATATCCAAATGAACTGATCGAACTGGTGGTCTCTGCCTCTGATGCCTGCAACTCAACTGCCCACTCTATGTCTCCCTTCCGGAAGTCTGCCTCCATCCGGTGTGCCGAAACTGTTTGAGGTGGGTAAGTGTGCATCCCGCGGATCTTCTCATGCTTCCTGGTCTTCTTGTCATCCCACTCCATCTCTAAGGCTTCCCAATCCATGGTGACCTTCCACAGAGTAATCAACCACTGAACACCCAATACCACATTGGTATCTGGTATGTTGACCACGAAAAAGTGATCAGTCACGGTGTAGGTACCCATCGTCACTGCCAACTCTGGAACATACCTGGCACACTGCATCGTCTGGGCTCCTGGGACCAAGACTGAAAATCCGTCAAAGCTCTCGGTCGGTATACCCCTCCACTTGACCATCTATGCATCAATGAAGTTGTGGGTAGCCCCACTGTTAACCAAGACTAATACTCGTTGGCCACGTACTGTCCCTCATACGCGCAGCGTTAAATACTTAGGAACTCCTCGCAAAGCTGCAAGGCTCCCTCCTGTGGGTGCAAATGCTACACCTCCTTTCCCTGGAGGTGGAGGCGGTAACTGATCTTGGGCCGTCTGACTATCTCCTGCCTCCTCATCCTCTTCCTCGCTATCATCGGAGAAGACCTCAATGAAGTGTGCTTTGCTAGCAGCAGACCTATGCCCTGGTGCCCACGGCTCCTGACAAGTGAAGCACAGCCGCTTCTTCCTCAGCTCCCTCTTGGCATCATCATCTATCTGTGCCCATCTTGGATTCGCCTTTGGAGGTGGAATCCTCACATCCTTCCCCTTGGGCTGGAAACCCTGTCTCTGGGGATAAGGTGTACGAGTCCTGGGCAATGCATCTTGCAAGTCCCGTGTCCTGCTAATAGCATCCTAGAGTGTAGCTAGTCTAGTAGATCTCACTAATCCCCGAAGTGGCTCTGCTAACCCCTCCACAAACATATAGATCATCTGTGCTGCGGATAGATCTGGCATCATCACTGAATCCCTCAAGAAATCTGCAATGTATGTCTTTGGGCTCCCAGTCTGCTTGAGCCTCGTCAACTCAACAAAGTGCTGTTCCGGATCCCTCTGGTCAAATCGCTCCATCAACCTCCTAGTAAACTCGGCATATGTCGTCACTGTAGAATGCCCAAGTGTGACCATCCCATGGAACCACCAGTCCTGGGCCTCACCATCCAAATGTAATGTCGCCACCTTGATGGCCTCTGTCTCCGACATCTGGTTAAGCTGGAAATAGATATCTAGCTTCTCCACCCAAGACTTTGCCGAACTGTTTGATGATCCATAAAACGTAGGCAAATGAAATATGCTAGAGGCACGGTGGGAATCTCCATCATGATAATGCCGGTGCCCTCTATGATGGTCGCGGGGTCTACTGTCCCGCTGGAGCTGCACAAAATCTCGGAATGAGAGAGCATCCCTGAACTCTTGCCCATAGGCCTGTTACTCTGCAAAATACTCGCCCATGTGTCCGGGCTCTGCCTTCTGTTGGGCTCCTGCCCCAGTGTCTGCTCCTAAGAAAGTGGGCATGGTAGAGCTGGTAGGTGCACGTGAAGCCATCGGCTGAGGAGTATCATGCTGAGCAACACCATGCTCCGGCAAATGATGGGATGTACCTAATCCCTCTCCTACCTGGAAAACACGTGGGGTCTCACGCTGTCTAGCCTCTATAACGGTGAATCTCTTACCCATCACCTCAATCTGTCTGGCTAAGTCCTGCACTGATTTGAGGAGTGCCTCCCCAAACTGTTTGGCCTCTGTGTCATCTGCCATCGGCCCTCTCTGCTCTGAATCTAATATAGGCTCCTCTTGTTCTGCGTCTGTCACAGGCTCTCTCTCCTACTCTATGTCCACCCCCCGAACACAGTCTCCCTCTCTGTTGAGGAGGTAAATCCCCTCTGCGGACAGAGGCGATCCCTACTAGCCCAGCAGGGGTCTAGCAACAAACAAACAATGCTATGACGCAAGCTCCTAGTTACGAATGAAAGACTTGGGATAAGAGCCTACCTGGATTCCAACGCTAGATCTGAAGAAGAAGATGTCCCCGTCCTTCAGCCCTGGCAGATCACAATCCTTCCGCGATCTCCGTGGATGAACACCTGCACACAGAAGAAACGAACAGATACAAGCATAGGAACCAGCATACGTAACTAAACATCGGTCAGAAAAGATATTACTCGCATTAACATGATGGAAAAAGGAGTGGAACCATAATCATAGTCATCTTTTAAAATGATAAACGAATAGAAGTTACAACCAAGTTCTGACGTCGCAGCTTCCTTCGAACGGGTCTCCGGTCGTCCACGTCTCGCAAAGCTCGCCAAGGAAAGGGAAACCTCTCCAGAGTCTCGTAACAATGGTCTCCTCGCTTGAATGGGCCTTAAGGGAAAGAAAGGATTCTTTACATCACAAAGGCACTTGGGAATAGGGAGATGCAAAGCTTCAGCACTTCAAGACTAGCTTGCCATGGATCTGAGCAAGCTTTTATAGATGGGGAAGGAGGGAGTTGGGATCCTATTATTATGGGATTGGCCCTATCAACAAGGAAGGTTCCATAGAAGGTGGCAAAACCACTTCCCTTCCATAGAACTCCCGCAGCCAAACCTCCCAACTCAAGATATGCAATGGTTGTGAGTTTGTTTGAACTCAACTTCCGCCATCCATATTTAAAAAACAGTCCCTAAAATGGGTGGCGCGATTGCTGCTCTATGACAGAGCGCCAAGTGGCGCGACCTCTTTACAGGATTTCCCTGATTGGCGCGAGCACTGAATTGTCTACCCGCGCCAATGCAAAAAGAGTTGTTTTTCATGGATTTTGCAAGGAGATGTCTCAAGGGGAAATGAAGCTCATACTCAGAGGGATGCATTGATGATGTTTTCAAGGCATGACAGTGTTCACAGGTCACATAATGGGTCCTCCATTATGCGGGACGGGGAATGGTAGGGACGGTGACAAATTACTGTGTAACAGATGCCCCCTAAAGCATGAGGCCCGAGAGAGAGAGGGGTGAAATGCTTTACGAGAACATGTCCAACTGAAGGCCCGTCGTCAGAAAACCTGCACAGAAAGATACAACTGATATCTCAAGTACATGATGTATATCTATGGTATGGACGCAGCCATCCGAACAGAGTATGCTATAATCCGGATCCAGGGTATGGGCGCAGCCATCCAACTAAGATCAAACAAATAGACTCGGGTATGGTCGCAGCCATCCAATCATTGAGTCATGTACATAATGACAATAATCCACAATCGCAACCTGGATTACAACAGACACAATCCAGGGTCTTGCGCTCCATCTCGACCCAAACAAGTACAAGTTCGAGCATGTGAATGTGTGAGCTGATGTCGAACATGCAAGAACATCGTCTGATTACCAGCCAATGATGAAAGCTGTTAACAGACGCGAGAGAAACCACCAATAATGAAAATGGTCCTCAAGGTACTACAGGTACAATCTACGACGTGTGAATAAATGAGCTGACGTCGAACACCCGCAGAATCATCCGATCGGAGGCCAATGATGAAAACCTCACGTCGAATGCGACGAACCTGCCATTAAGGCATGCAGGCTCCAAGGTACCATCAGGAGTCTCTAGACCAACTTCGTGGATAATGAGTTGAAGTCGACAGGAAGTGACCTTGATCGAAGGTGGGCCATAATGATTCCCACATCATCGACACGAGACAGAGGAACATAATGTTTTGTTGTGAATTAGGACCATATGAGAAACAGAGGAAGGTTGATATTTGTAGAGGCCAACTTCTCTTGAACATACGAACGGCACGACAATGGACTTGGCAGTATTTGACATCAACGGATCAAAGGTCATGGTGACGAGGCAGTGAACAGATGAGAGGTCAAAAGAGATAACCCAAACCCATGGAAGCAAAGTGAAGCAGCGAGATGAGATGTCCCCAACCCGACACGAATGCAGACAAGTGCCATGTTCAAGAGCGACATACTGCCGACGACACCGACGATGGTTCCATTTTTCCCCCACCATTTCTGGCGAGTACCCCAATTATTTTTGATAACAAGCTTGAAGGGGATAGCATATGCTTGTGATATAAGTCCGCCTTTCGGGCGAATCCATCCTAGTGCATTTAACGAGTCCTAGGAAGGAGAAACTCGGAGAACGTCATTTCGACGGAATCCAATGTCATCAGGGTTTAACGAGTCCGACAAAGGAAGAACTCGGCGTCTTTTCATGTTTAGAGAGTTTGAAAAGACAGCGGAAAAGAAAACTCCACAGGTCCCTTTTCGTAAATAGTTCCCCAGATCCGAAAAGGTAGAAAACAATATCCGGGAAAACCTCCTAGTCGCGATAGGCTAGGGTATTCCTTTTTCATAATCAATCCATCCCAGCCCGAAAAAGGGTTAAACTTATACTGGGTGGATGTCGATTCGTGTCCAATTTAACGAGATCGAAACGACAAGGGCCTCGGCAATCTTTTCATGTTTAGAGAGTTAGAAAAGAGCTGAAAGATGACTCCTCCTGGAGGAACGAGTGGTATAAAGGGTAGCGACTGGTTCCGGTAATGGTGGAACTACTCAAAACAAGTAAAGGTCAAGAGGTTGGCTAACAAGACCACTCATCGCAGCGGTTCCTCAGGAACGGGTAAAACAACCAAGTGAAGGCATATGATCGGCCAAGCAGATAGTGACGATGGAGTGAGAAAACCAAGGCTTATCTGGTAAAAACAGGCTGATAAAATGGCAATCACAAGGGGTAAAATGGAAAGGTTTCATTTTTACACAAGCTTGAAATCAGGAAACTTTGCTTGAAGTTGGTTTCATTTTTACACAAGCTTGAAACAAAGATAAACTATGCTTGAGACCAATTTCATTTTTACACAAGCTTGAAATGGAAACAAATTATGCTTGAAAAAGTAAGCATGCCCCCAGCATGGTGACTCAATTCGAGGTACATGCCCCCCAAGCTTCAGTCCATATGAAAGGCAAATGGAGTGAAGGTTCAAGTTACAAGATCAAGGAAAAGACTTGACTGGTATTTTACGAGAACTTATCAAAGACTCGAATTGAACGGGAACGTGTTTCATTGTTTTAACGAGGTTGACACATTAAAAGAACTATCCTCAGACATCCTTGTTTCATTTTTTAAGGAGCTTGACACAAGACAAGGAACTATGCTCCGATGACCTTGTTTCATTTTTTAAGGAGCTTGACACAAGACAATGAACTATGCTCCGCCAACCTGGTTTCATTTTTTAAAGAGCTTGACACAGGGGAACTGTGCTCTAACCGGCTTACATCAAGATGAACAAGAAGGCGGCGCTTCCAAGAGTTCCACTCCTGATGGAAGGGAAACATCCTGGAAGTCAGGACCCAATGCCCCCAGCACATTATGCACCACGACATCATCACTGAGCACAGGCACGGGGTAAGTAGCCACATAGTTGACCTGCGGTGGAGCAGATACAACGGGTGGATAGAAACCAGGAGGGGGTGATGGCGACCCTACATATAAACCAGAGATCCCGGTTCGCCCCAGCGGAGTCGCCAATTTGTTGAGGAGGCAAATCCCCTCTGCGGACAGAGGCGATCCCTACTAGCCCAGCAGGGGTCTAGCAACAAACAAACAATGCTATGACGCAAGCTCCTAGTTACGAATGAAAGACTTGGGATAAGAGCCTACCTGGATTCCAACGCTAGATCCGAAGAAGAGATGTCCCCGTCCTTCAGCCCTGGCAGATCACAATCCTTCCGCGATCTCCGCGGATGAACACCTGCACACAGAAGAAACGAACATATACAAGCATAGGAACCAGCATACGTAACTAAACATCGGTCAGAAAAGATATTACTCGCATTAACATGATGGAAAAAGGAGTGGAACCATAATCATAGTCATCTATTAAAATGATAAACGACTAGAAGTTACAACCAAGTTCTGACGTCGCAGCTTCCTTCGAACGGGTCTCCGGTCGTCCACGTCTCGCAAAGCTCGCCAAGGAAAGGGAAAACCTCTCCAGAGTCTCGTAACAATGGTCTCCTCGCTTAAATGGGCCTTAAGGGAAAGAAGGGATTCTTTACAACACAAAGGCACTTGGGAATAGGGAGATGCAAAGCTTCAGCACTTCAAGACTAGCTTGCCATGGATCTGAGCAGGCTTTTATAGATGGGGAAGGAGGGAGTTGTGATCCCTATTATTATGGGATTGGCCCTATCAACAAGGAAGGTTCCATGGGAGGTGGCAAAACCAATTCCCTTCCATAGAACTCCCGCAGCCAAACCTCCCAACTCAAGATAGGCAGTGGTTTGTGAGTTTGTTTGAACTCAACTTCCGCCATCCATATTTAAAAAAACAGTCCCTAAAATGGGTGGCGCGATTGCTGCTCTATGACAGAGCGCCAAGTGGCGCGACCTCTTTACAGGATTTCCCTGATTGGCGCGAGCAGTGAACTGTCTACCCGCGCCAATGCAAAAAGAGTTGTTTTTCATGGATTTTGCAAGGAGATGTCTCAAGGGGAAATGAAGCTCATACTCAGAGGGATGCATTGATGATGTTTTCAAGGCATGACAGTGTTCACAGGTCACATAATGGGTCCTCCATTGTGCGGGACGGGGAATGGTAGGGACGGTGACAAATTACTGTGTAACACTCTCCGTAGGTGTTCTCCAACCTACGATCACGGTCTCTGTACTTCCTGCCTCTGTAAAAAATATATGGTCTCTTCCCTGGTGTCATAGACCATAGGCTGAGCCAGAACTATGCTCTGATACCACTGTAATATCTCATTTCGAGGATATCTCTAAAACACGGCAAACTCCAACCAGAGATGGACTGGGAGGGCATTTACCGAATATTCCGCCTCTGAAAAGAGGACGAGATCCGGAGGCTACCTGGCCCTTTCCAGACTTTGTCTAAGAGTGAAAGATAAACGCACCAAGTGGTATAGAACTAGAATGCTCAAGAATATATAACAAATAACAGTGCAGCAGACAACAATAGCATAGAAAGGAAATACGGAAAATACAGCAACTCATCCAGAAACATAGAGAGGAAATGCTAAGCCATTTTATTAATCTGAGAAATATAATGAAGTACAATAGGTGATCAAAGTGATGGCACCTAATCTTGCTCAAGGCAAGTGAAGAAATACTCTCGGAATATACAGGAAATAGCTGCTCTCTGAACTGCATCCCAGCTGCTGGAAAATCGCCGTGTCGCTGCTACTGCTGGAATGAACTGAAGACTAGGGGCTGATCCCCTTACCGGAATGAGCTGAAAATCTGCAAACCTCCTCTACTCACCAACCCGGACAAAACCCAGAAACCATATCAAAAATGGCCAACCCCCGAAAACCACCAAAAAAAACCTCCTCAGGGAATTACACTGGCCTCTAAGGCTCTGCGCAGAGGCTAAATGAGAATAGCTGAAACACTGCCTCTAACTCCCCCAAAATCCTCCTACTGGCAAAGGCTGATCCTCTGCTCAAAATCTCGGCTCAATCTTTTGCGGAAATCCCAATCCGAAGCACCTCCAAAATGGACCGCGTCCTCTCTCCCAGTGACTGCGCAGTCTCTATGAAAGCCCAGCTCCGCAGCAAACCCAAACAACAAAACCAATCACAAAATACTGAAGAAATAACCTTGCCCGAGCAAGCACTCGAAGTCCCCCGGGGCTAAGGGCGAGATCTCCGACCGGAGACACTCAATGCACTAAACAGTGCTGCAGACAGGCTAAACAACCAACATGCTCAAGAAGACAAATGTCTAGCTCAATATCATCAACTCCAGAATGAATCAAATGAGAAGGCTCCTTCATCTTTTATAACGTTGGTTTCCCTCCAAAACCCCAACGTAGCCTCTCTCTCCTCCACGTGCTCATCCTTATTTGCGCAGTAGCTTCTAGAGTGTACGTGGGCCCCCTTCTCTACGTGGTGTTTGGCCCCCTTGGCTCCCTCTTAAGTCACAACGTTGTGCTACTAGGAAGGTGTTTTATTCCATCTAAATGAGTTACACCCTCTCCACTCACTTTTTATTTATTTATAAACTATAGACGGCAAAACTGAACAAAATCGAATATTCCAATTAGCTGTCGCTAATTAGGAATATTACAGTGTGGGGGAAAACATGCCACCAAAGCCACAAGGAACACAATATAGAAAAGAAGAGAGTAGTGAGAAATACAGATCCTTTCTGTTCTACAGGTAATCATGGCTTTTGGCCTAACCTAATCTCCAGTGCCTAATATTGCCAAATTCTGCTTCATAGTGGCTATTAATCTCAAATATAAATCTGGTACATACCTGGGCCACAAATGAAGACCAAGTTCATTGTGGCCCAAACTGCGAGATAATTTAACCCGTGGAAGTCCAAAAAAATGACAGCTAGAGCATAGTCTTGCCATCATAAGAGCATGATTCAACACAACACTTCTGCTGCAAAGTGTGAACCCTACTAGTCATCTGTAGACACTCCTGCAGCAAAAAACTAATTTCAGTGCCCTTCATGCGCATATTCTCAACATTGTATGCAAATTGGTTTGAATCACGGGCATGGCATCCTATGGTACCCTTGCAAAATCCATTGAAGCCAAGGCAGAAATAGAATCAACCATAAGCCTACATCCAAGTCATTGGCTATTAGTAGGCTCCCCTATCTACAAAATAACCACCAGGTTATTTGCTAGACACCATGCCTTATTCTGCATGTTGGTGAAGCCCTATCAGGGTGTGTTGAGACAAAGATGGGTGTCTTTTTTCCTCCATTCCCAGTCTCGTGCTTTTGTGAATTGGGTTGTTTTCAAGTCTATTTGTATTTTACATGTCTGAGGCCATTTCCTTTTTGAAGTCATTGATGATTAATAATTAAAATTTGGCTGTCAGTGGTTTGGGCAATCTACATTGGTTTAATAGCATTTTTAATCACCCTCGTTATATGTTCAGCTTGTCTTCTTGTTTTTGTAGTCAAGTGTTTGTTGCTTAATGCTTTCTTCAGGTATGTTTCTTCTATTATTCCTTCTGGCAATGAGGACCTCAAAGGTGATGAGGCAGAATCAATAATCAAATTCAAAAAGGCTCTTGGTATAGATGACCCTGATGCAGCAGCTGTGCATATAGAAGTACGAGTGATGTAATCTCTTTATCTGAAAAATGCATCACATATTTCTTTCCCTTTCTCAACAGTCTTTTGGACTGAAGAGAGTTGAGACCTTATGATATTTTTTTGCCAGGACTAATGCTTCTTTATTACCTGTGCACTTAATTTTTTCATAGATTGGAAGACGTATTTTCAGGCAAAGGCTTCAAACAGGAGATCGTGATGCTGTAATAGAGGAACACAGCGTAAGTACAATACTACATTATTTTTCTGTTATCTGAGCCATCATTTGAACGCTATCCTTTTTTAGAAAGGAAAGAAAATAGGATGCTAGCAGCAATCACAACCCATATGTTATAATTCATGAAGGGATATTTGAAAAGGTCTCATATCCGAAGATCTGTGTGAGTCTTTTCTGAGTTCCATGGAATCTGAATGCAGACATTTCAAAAGTTGGTTTATGTTTCAAACCTTGTTTTTGGAGACGCATTAACATTTCTTTTACCTTGGAAGCGTGTTTTCAAAGTAACCGATGCTCAGGTATAAGATATATTCTTATTTACTTGTTGGCGATGTTTTGAAATCATTAGCAAATTTAGAACCAGCGGTTTGTATGATACTTGTATTATTGACTCTGGAAACACTGAAGAAGGATTATTGAGCTAAATATTAACATTATTATTTCATTGATTAGTGGTGTTACTATTTTCTGTTTCCTCTAATATGCTAGCAATACTAGGATATGTTGGAAGATGTTTAGTTTTCCTTACTAAATTTGTAATTGCATTATATGTAGTAAAATGATGATCCAAAGTCATTTATTTTTCTGTTGTATTGTTTTGCTTTAAGGTTGAGGTGCTGTTCAAGATAATGCACAAAGATTGTTCCTGTCCAGATTGAGTTCACTTGGAAAAGGTGAGCTGTACATTCCCTTGTACATCACATTATGTACAAACCATTGTACTTTTATTTACACGTTTGACATGTTTAACATGAGCATGTAAATCTAAGTTGCATGAAACATGGATATGTGTACAAGTTTCTGAAATGGGAACAATTGGAAACGTGACACTCCGCCCCCCAAAAAATAGAGAAAAAATGAAAAAGAAAAAAAAAGGGTATGTAGGGGAAATACAATATACTTAAAATAAAAAAAATTATAGACATTAGTTTTTTATATTTATTTTTAAATAACACTTTATCTTGCAAGAAAATAAGAATGATACACAAATGACATTTTAGAAGGAAATCCATGTCTATATTAACTCTCTTAGATGACTACATGATGCAAAATCTCACAGATTGGTGGTCTTGACTAATGATAATACCATGCCCTCATGTATGATAGAATCCAGTGGAAACACTGCAATCCCGCCAAACCTGAAATTTGGAAAAGTGTTAATTCTGCTAAATTTTGAACTGGATATGGAATTCTACTTTCTCCGTATGAAGTCCAATGAGGTTGGAACTTGGAACCACTCATATACCCTGAAACAATTAGTGAATGTTAAAAATTGAAGTAAAATTTGACATTCTCCTTTATCTTACCTTTTTCAATTACCAGCAATTAATAAGGTAACAATATCCTTAGAGGTTAATTCCCTATCGCTCTTTTGTCTTAAAGTGTCATTGATGTGGATAGGGCGATATTGTCCTATGGATCCCATGCTTCATGGGTGCTTTTGTGGGCCCAAAAAGTTTCAGAAAAGTACCTGAAATGTCACTGGAAATCACTGAAATGCTATGGAAACCAGTGTTGCGAACATCTCGATATGTAATATCCCGGATGGGATATTTTAACTAAAATGCAAAAAAATACTGAATACCACAATTTGCTGTAAAATAATCATTCATTCAACAGAAGATTGCCATGTAAAATTAAAAGACAAGAAACACTGCAATCTAATACCATATAGAACAGAAGAAAAATCTCAGCTTTTATTATAGATAATAAACAGGGGTTTACATATAGATCTGACCCAAGAAGAGCTGAGATAGAAAACTGGCCACCAAGATAAGCTGCTGAACGGCGTTGGCCACAAACTGAACTGCTGCACTCTCCCTCCGGCAACAGCTGACACTGAACCCACTGAAATGATGAAGCCCAAGTTGAAGATCTAAATGATCCTCACACCAAACTCTGAAGCTCTGTGAAACTCCTAAGTGAAGTCTCCTCAAAGTATTGGGTTTCCGTCCAATACTCACAAATCACCCGAGGGTTTCCGTCCTGGGGCTACTGCATGAAGTAGAGAACCACGTCCTCAAACCTCTCATATACAAGCAAATGATCTACTCCAAAGATGTCTCCCAATGGCCTCCTCCCTTTCTTTTATAGATCCCTTGGAGCTTTCTAGAGCATTATTTTATTATTATTTTATTTATGGAGCACTTTTCCCTTTTATTAAAATATTATAAAATATTCCTTTTTAATGCAGAAAAAGGTATATCGGCTACCATGCCTCCTCTGGTCACTGAAATCTCTGTCTAACTGTCCCATCGTGTAGGTCTCCTCGTCCCGGTTCCGATGAGCTATTACACTAAGGTGTTCCATCGTATATTCCACCCGGAATGCCACCTTGAGCATAATCAGCTGAGTTAAGCCCATAAAGAACTCAAAATTCCGAAAGTTATCGGAATGCATCGGAACGAAAGCCAAATTGCTCGGATGATGGAGTATATCAAGCGAATGCCTACAAACACCATGAAAACTCCTCCGAAAAGCTCCTGAGCCCACTGATAGCACCAATCTGTACATGTGACCTGTCTGCTCCTAACTCTGGAAGTCCCTCCTAGTCCTGTCACGGGTGATACCAAAAATGGGAACATTACAGACCTCTCGCCCCAAGATTGCTTGCCCTCAAGCAATCGAAATATGTGGGCCACTCTGTTGGCCCGCCGCATCTCAGACCCAATGCCTGGATCCCATACCAACCTCTGGGTGCTGTTATGCACCTGTGTCAAACCTCTCGGAATAGATCCCTCAATGTCGGGATCCCAAACTGATCTCTCTCTGTCCCAGTCAACAAACAATCCTCCCGGATCCCAATGCCACCATGGCCAATCATCGCCCAAGTCCCACGGCTCAGGCTGCGCACTGTCTCTGGCTATAGCTGATGCTCTCAGAGGTGAAGCCCACCAGCAAGCATCAATGCTCCCAGGCTCCTGCTGTGCTGTACCTGTAACTGCATATGCTGCCCCACCAACTGCATACCAACTCATCACCTCTCTCCAATCCAAGTCCTGACTCAATCCCATGCTGATCCTGTTCTCCTGGAATCGGGAAGGAGTCCTGAAGTAACGACAACCGGTGCCCTCCTGCCAACTGGAATCTGTAACATCTACTGTGTCTAAGGGCCCCTGCTCCACTGTGCTCGCCACGAAAAATACCATACCATCAAGAGGGTACCAACTCATGATCTCCCGCCAGTCCATCCTGGAAGAAGAATCCAATGTAGCAACAACCACACATGGAACACGCCCAGGGTGTTGTTGCCAGCCTGTAATCAACTCCCACTGCTCTGCCCTGTCTACCAATGGAAGCTGCCTGTAGAAGGAAGCCCCTCTCTCTATAGTGGGCCAAAGTGGGCAAGACATGCTGCAAGCCCCATCGATGTACTCCTGGAGAGTACTACTCATCGAAAGTGCTGCAGCCCGGCCGACTGTATGTACATCTGTCTGTACCTCATCAATGTGTCGGCCCAAAGATGGACGCTCCACCATCTCCAACAACTCATTCCTCTCATCGGGAACGTAAAACTCCTGCTGTCCCCTAGCTCCCTGCAGAACTATCCCATCGACCTCCAACGTCTCTAGAGGATATGGATCTGCAACTGGTGTCTGTGCATCTGACTGCTCCTCCTCAAAGGCTGACCCCAATGTTAGTCGCATATCCATCATAGGCTCAATGTGGGCGCCCATCTAGATCTCCCCCAAAGGAATATCATACCTGATGTGAATAATATCCTCCTCTGCTGACTCAGGCTCCATCATATGCTGCTCTGGCTGAATCGTCACAAGTGGCTCATCACCCAGAGTATCACCTATACAGTCCCCTGACTGCTCACCCTGCACACTGGAACACAGCTCTGGTCTACTGTCATCATCATCTCTGCATGGTTGCACTCGCTCCCCAGAAGCATCCTCATATGATGCCATGGACTCATCTGAAGAAGAGTCCTCATCCTGGCATACAGAAGGAACGTCTACCTGCTCTACCTCTACCACCTCATCTGCATCTCTCAAACATGAGTGATCAGGCCCCCAAGGTTCTTTGCAAATGAAGCAAAGTCCCTTCCTCCTCAGCTCATTTCTGCTGCCTGACCCACCAAACTGGAGCCACTCCTCCCTGGTCAACTGTCTCCTGAGAAACTCAATATTCTGCTCAACTAGCCCTTGGGCTAGCTCATAAGCAGTAGGCAAGACCAACTGCTCTCTCCTCCAAATGCTCAGCAACCGGGTCTGCAACTCTTGGCCAACGGTCTCATGGTCTCTCATACATGATGACAAGATGGACTGCATGTGTGCTATGACAGTATCAGGATGACGTCTCCTAATGCTGAAGAAGCATCGAAACATCTGCAAAATCAGGTCATCACACTCAAGGTCAAGCATGATGACATAAGTCTTGATTGTGGCCATACTCCATAGAATCTCAAGCTTCTTCCCGAAGGTAGAGCCTGTGCTATTGTCCAAATCCTGAAAAGTCCCTACAATCAACCTCATAATCCTTCTCATAACATCATCATTATATGGCTCTATAGGTGCGGTCAATTTCATGATGTTACTGAGGCAAGCTGCAACTGGAAGTGTGACCCCTTCACAAGGCTCTTCCAAGAATTTGGGTTGTATAAGAGCAAGCATAGCAGGCTTTAGAGCCCAAATCAACTTCTTTCCTTCTGCTTGGTCTATTGTGGACATGAGTTCATTAAATTCCTCTAGTTTGGCCAAGACTCTCCATGACATCTTCATGTGTTTCAGATCTGTCCCAAGTGCAAACATTTTGTGACCCATCTCCAATGTTCCCTGCAAATCTTTTGGCTGTCCCTTTTGAAGGATGGCACAAATCTCTCTTGAAAGAGGTCTGTTGTTTGGCTTTGTTTCCTGGTCTTCTGCTGCATGGTGGTTTAAGGAACCAACCTCTATTTTCATTCTCATCACTCTACTTAGGGATCCTTCCATGGTTTAACCAATGATATGATTGCTGTTTTTCTAAGTTTTAAGTGTGTGTCACTCACTGAAAATTCGTCAAATTCTTGACATTCCTTATTGTTGTGGGTGAGGTTTGGCTTGAAAATTTTAAGGCATGGACTAATTACAGAAATTGTTTGATATTTGTAACAATATTAACAAGCAGAGATGCAAATAAAATTATGAGAAATGTGTCATAGCTGGGATTAGGAGAACCTGATTTGAGCGCTGTGAATGCCTTGCATTTACGCCCAACCTCATAAATCGCAGCAAGGGTGGCTTCCCGAGAATATCCCCTTCATTCCCTGCTTCCTGCTATCCTTGTACAACGTTTGCTCAGCTTGCTGATTAGCTTCTGCATTTGTAGCCAGTGTTCTTTCAACTTTCCAGAATTTGGTTCTAAAGCCAGATTTTTCCTGATTCACTGAAGACTGATCTGAAAGTTTATTTGAATAGTGAGGATGAGTTGTAGCTTCTTCTTCTTTTTTTTCCTTCCAACAAGCCTTTGGTATCTAGCATTACTGTTGATGCACATATAGCTCCATAGACCTTGCCTGACTCTACATGTTCTCTAAGTAACTCTATAAGTTGTTCTGTTGATTCCAATTTTTGAGCTCCATACCAGCCACCCTATGATAATTTTCAAACATAAATGCCTACGGTATCAATCGACAGGATTGTATTTGATAAAATAGCATCTTTAAATAGCCGATCAGCAATTTTAGTCCCTCTTGTTGCCACAATATCTAAACTCTCCTCCACGGAAGCAACCACGACATACTTCATTGAATTCTCACAGCAACCACGACCGTCAATTGTAACTTCGTTATGAAGAACAGTCACTGGCGGCGGTCTACAATGTGGGATGTTTCACATAGGTTTCGTCTGCTCTGTTCAGCAATGGTGAGATTGCCCACTGCTCAACGTTCGAGCATACCAACACCGAGCTTGGCGTTTGTCTTCTGAGGCGGCTCCCCAATTCAACTTGGGGATGGAAGTCCGCCACTGCCCCGCGCGATGCAATAATAGACATGCCTCACAGTCATTATGTGATAGCCTTGCTGAATAATACTCTCGACAATCGATAGAGTTAACGTTGAATTCCCAGTTCGTCGCTGATCACTCAAATGCCAATTTTTCTCTCCGATTTCACTGACACGGTCACTGCCTGGATGACAAGGGAAATATGGCTGCTGGTGGTTTGATGTCGGGACAACATGACAACCAATTTCGAAATTTGGACGGTTACTGCTAACACCGAATTTTTAATCCCTTTTTCTAACGCAATTGGCCTTTGTCCTTCACGCATATGAGAAAAGGAAATGTGGCCCCGCTGCAGAGACGAGTGTCGCACTTCTCCAAGCCTGATTTGATCGATTTGGCTCTTGATTTGCTGTCGGCAGTGGTCAACCCACCGAATAAAATTTCATGCCGTCCACACTTTAATTAATTCCCCCACAGAAAATAAAATTCTTGCGTGTGGCCGTTTCTCATAGGAATTTTGACGCGACAAAGAATTAGACAGAGCTTGCTGAAATTTCGTGATGCTTTGCTGTCGTTTGACTTCTAGCTTTGCCCAATTCATTTCCCAACAAACCTCATGTAATTTGGCCCTGGAGAGCGTATTCTTTAATTGTTCTCAGTCCACACCGTGATGGCCTTGTATTATTCCTCGACTTCCGCATTCTTGCACATTGTCACTATGACGACGCAGAACACCCAGCAAACCCTTGTAATGTGACTTGATTTGGTAACAATTGGTTCACCGAACTTCTTTACTCAGATTGTACCAGCATATATTCTGACCATGCTCTGTCTATGAGTATTAATTATGCACGCACTATAACTGAGTATTTGCATTGCCCATCATTACAGTGAAACGTTGCAGCTACAACCACGCACATGTTCTTGGCCCCAAACCCCATGTACATTGGTTCCTCTCTCCAGTGTTTTTCATTCCAATAGCTGCAAAATTTATGCACTGACAATTTCAACAAGCAAACCCTCAGGCTGGCAGGAACGCCAGCTCTAATACCACAGAGGCCCAACCACTACACCAAAAGCTCGAACTGTTAGTGAGGGCGGCATCCCAGGGTGTTAAGGGTGGGGTCTTAAGGCCCACCGGAGCATCTCGGGACGGGGACCCTCGCGCAGTCCTCCAAGTACGCAGACCCCGGCAGCGTGTCAGGGCCCACCGGACCCTCAACAGGGAGGCTGCCCTAAACAGGGATATTACACGATAACATCTCGATTTTATCTCGAAATCACGATTGTTTGGCCTAGCCGATGTTTGCCGATTTTTACCCATATTTTTATGGTATCTTAATTTTGCCGATGTTTGCCAAGTTTTACCGATATTTTCCTAATTTTTACGATTTTTTGGTTTTGCGGAACTTTGCCAATTTTATCCCAATGTCGATGTTCGCAACATTGATGGAAACACTGTCAGCCAGACCATACAATGTTTGTAATGCAAATAGGGAAATATTTGCCTATGGGTCCCATGCCTTGTCATGGGTGCTTGGTGGGACCAAAAGCTTTCAAAAACTTCTTTGGAAATCAGTGAAACACCTTTGAAATGCCCATGGCCATACCATAAAGCATTTCCCGGAAATGTCATATGGTACAGCATTTCCAGAAAACACCGTATGGTATAGCATTTCTAGGAAACGCTGCACGCTACAGCTGGTGGCATTTCCTACTAATTGTGCCTTCCGGGTGTTTCAGGTAAGTTATGGCAGTTCCAGGAAACACTGTATGGTATAGCTGGTGGCTTTTATAAGGCTTTTTAGGCTGGTTTCGGTGTTTCTAGGTGTTTCAGGTACTGGAACACTCTCTAGTAGGTGTTTACTGCAACTTAGATGTAAATATTATGTCGACCAACATGATTCTAGTTTCAAAATATGCTTTTTATTTGACATCAAAAAATATTGAGGATATGTTGAAATTTGGTACCGGAGGACAGGTGGTTCCCTAAGGCTTTGATCTTTGGCCTAGGGAAAAGTGTCCAAAAGAATTTAATTTTTCTCCTAAAGTGACTTTATAAAGTTATAAAGTCAAATCTAATTTAAAAGTGACTTTAAGTGATAAAGTTACTAAAGTCTAATTTTTAAAGTGACTTTAATAAAGTCAATGTAAAATTAGAAAGGAAAAGTGACTTTGGAAATAAATGACTAAGTGGGTCTTTATTAAAGTGGGGTGAATTAAAAAATAGAAAGTGAGATTTTAATGAGCATTTAATCTCAGCCCTAGATCTAAAGCTATTTTAGCGATTGGATTTAGGGATTCCTCAAAAGTCACTTAGGGTTAAGGAAAAGGAGGAAAAGGTCATTTCATTCTTTCATGAGCAGATGAGAAGGAGAGAAAGAGAGTAAGGAGATTTCTGTGGCAAGAGAGAAGGAGGCAAGATCTTGGCACGCATTCCAAGTCAAAGATTTCTAAGATACTTTTCAAGAAGATTAGTCAAATAGGCCTTTGGCAGCACAAAGAAGGGATGCAGACCATTTAGGAAGAAGGGTATCAGACAACAAAGCCGATGTTACATTTTGCACAGATTTCGAGGAGCATATTTGAGGGAGGTCGTACAGCAAGAGGCTGTACCGTTGGCACGCATTTCGAGGCAGAAATCGTACAGCAGATTTTTGGACAGCTTGCATGCTTTTCTAGGCAGGCCGTACAGCAGCATTTAAGGCTGTTATTTGGCACGAAAATCGAGAAAATCTGTACAGCATTTATTGTTGTTCCTATTTTGCTGTTTGCACACTTTCCGAGGCGGTGGTTAAGCACGGAAAAGAGAAAAGTTGTAAAAGTCTGTTTGCTGATTTTTTTGTTGAATATTTCTCACCGTAAAAAGCATTTTTCCGTAAATAAGAAGGAGCTGAACCAGTTTTCCCAAGAGTTGTAGGGGGTTTTTCCAGGGTCACCTTGACCAAAATTACCGTGTTAAGATAAAGAATATCGTTTGTTACTTCGTTTTTTTATTTCCTCGCATTTTCCAAAGATTCGAAAAATTTCCTTAATCTGTGTTTTCAGCAAATTTATTTTCCGCTTGTTGAATGTATGGTTATGGGAAAGGGCATTTAACTATTTTGGAGTAATAAAGAAAGTCCTAAAACCCTGTGGAAACAATTTTCTACACAATGGGTTGAGGTCAAAGCGCTTGAGACAGCAAGAGGAAACACAAGCTCACAAGCCACTCGTAAAATCTCCAAAGAAGTCGATTTTTTCACGCCCAACGGTGTTACCTTTATCACAACAGTTTATTTTTCGGGCTTTAGATGCAGATGTCTTTGGGACTAAGGGTGGAGGATAGGTTGGATGGGCATTCCAATTACAGCATTTGGAAGGAGAGAATGCAGAGTATCTTTGAGGAGGCAGAAGTCTGGGACATTATGGTGCATACCACACAGAACCCTGTGAATGTGCCTACTGATGCTACTCAGTTGGCAGCTTATAATAAAAAGAACAACAAGGGTAAGAGACTGATTCTAGACGGAATCAAAGACCATTGCATTCCTCATGTGAGAGGAAAGAGAAATGCTCATGAGATGTGGACAGCATTGTCCAATCTCTACCAGAGTACCAATGAGAACAGGAAAATGGTCCTGAAGGAGAAGCTGAAGACCATTAAGATGGGCAATGATAGTGCAGCTGGATATCTCACAAAGATTACTAATGTGAGAGATGAGTTGGCAGCGATTGGAGAGGCCATTCCACCCACTGAGTTGGTGTGGATTGCAGTGAATGGCCTCCCCCATTCATGGATGAACTTTGCTGATGGGGTTTGTGCACGTGAGACCCTTCCCACATGGGAGAGGTTTTGGGATGATTGCATTCAGACAGAGATCAAGAAAGGTCAGCTTGGGGCAGCCAAGCCAGTTGAGCAGGATGAGGATGTAGCACTATTGGCAGGACGCAAGAAAGGCAAAGGGAAGAAGCAGGCTTCCACGAGCAATGGTGGGGGCAAAGGCAAAGGTAAAGGTAAACAGGATAACACACAGAAGGACTATTCCAAAGTGAAGTGTTGGAATTGTCAGAAGATGGGACACTATGCAGTTGTGTGTCCGGAGAAGAAAAAGAAGAAGGGGAAGAAATCCGTGAGCATTGGTGTACTTTCAAAGTAGAGGCTGAGGCTTTCGTAGATCATTTTGATCCTGGAATTTGGGTCACTGTGATGAGTCCTAGTATGGGATTATCTCGCTATAGAGTGCTGTGAGGAGATGCATTCTCAGGCCAGAGCATCTTCGGGTATCTGGTATGTGGACAGTGGGGCTTCACGTCACATGACAGGAGTCCGTGAGTACTTCTGAGAGCTTTCAGAGAGTGGCACTGATGTAGAGGTAGTACTCGGTGATGACAGAGTTGTTAGAGCAGTCGGTGTGGGAACATTGACATTTCAGAGGGAGTCCAAACCTCCCTTGAAGGTGTCAGATGTTCTTTATGTGCCAGGGATGAGGAAGAACCCCATATCCGTCTCAGCTTTGGAGGACAGAGGATATGAGATACTATTCAGGGGAGGACAGGTGTTGATGTATCCCAGGGGCACTCCAGCTGATTCAGCTAGAGTGATAGGTGTACGCCATGCAAAGGTGTACAAGTTTGCATTTCAGTTCCTTTTGGCATTGAGCAGTAGTACCGGCAGCAGAGCTAGCAGTTCAGAGCTGTGTGAGATTTGGCACCGCAGGATGGGGCACATGTATCATGGAGCCTTGAGGACATTGCGGGAGATCACTACAGGTGTGCTAGATTTCAGTATTGATCACTTTGATACTTGCAGAGGATGTGCGATGGGCAAGTTTGCCAAATCCCCTTTTCCCAGCAGTGACAGCAGAGCGACTGGGATACTTGATTTGATTCATTCCGATGTGAGCGGTTGGATGTCTCATGTTTCCTTGAGTGGATATGAGTACTATGTGTTATTCATTGATGATCACTCCAGGAGGACCTGGATTTATTTCTTGAAGACCAAGAGTGAGTTCTTCAAGCGGTTTCAGGAGTTCAGAGCTCTTGTGGAGACACAGACAGGTCGGAAGATCAAGTCCCTGAGGTCGGACAATGGGGGAGAGTACACCCTTGGAGAGTTTGTTGACTATTGTGCGGAGGCAAGCATTAGGAGGGAGCTCACTGTTCCTTACAACCCCCAGCAGAACGGGGTTGCGGAGAGGAAGAACAGATCCATCGGAGGGGCTGCCAAAGCCATGTTACATGATCAGGGGTTGCCATTGTTTTTGTGGGCAGAGGCCTGCAACAAAGCAGTTTATTTGCAGAACAGGAGTCTGCATCGTGCCTTGGGGCACATGACTCCAGAGGAGGCTTTTTCTGGGAAGAAGCCCGATATTGGTCATCTTCGTATCTTTGGGTGTATCACATACTCCTACATACCCAAGGAGAAGAGGACCAAACTAGAGCCCACCGCAGAGAAGGGTATCTTTGTGGGCTACAGTGAGATCTCCAAGGCCTTTCGGATTTACATTCCTGCGCAGAGGAAAGTTGTTGTCAGGCGGGATGTGAAGTTCGAGGAGGACAGGGCCTTTAGGAGGTCACGGGAGTTAGAGTATCTGGATCAGCCAGACCCTCAGCAGCAGTTGAGTCAGTCGCAGGGATCCAGTGGGCAGGGATCAGGAGGATCCTGAGGTACATCTATGACGATGTCAGGTCCGTCAGTGGGGAGTGGCTCGCAGAGTCAGAGGGGTGGAGCTACGGCGCATGCGAGTACTCACGAGTAGCTTCACTGGGAGTCCACCGATGGACAAATACACGGTACCAAAGATCTACAAGTTCAAGTGCGTGAGGACAAAGAGATGACAACAGAGTCTGTGCCCCGATGTTGAGGAGGAGGAGTTTTATTCTCCAACGGGAGAAGTGTGCTCAGGGAAGAGGAAGCCCAAGTGGCTTCACGACACCTTGAGAGATGCCACATCTGTTGCTGAGCCTAAGAGGCCGGTCAGAGAGAGCAGACCACCTGAGAGGTTTTGTAGCTATATGGCAATGGCTACCAACATCCTTGACTCTGAGCCTTCTAGCTATGAGGAGGCAGCTAGCCAGCAGGTCTGGAGAGAGGCCATGCAAGAGGAGTATTCTTCTATCATGAAGAATGATGTTTGGGAGGTGGTGCCGAGGCCTGAGGGAAAATCCGTGGTTACTTCCAGATGGATTTACAAGGTAAAGCATGCTGCATATGGCAGCATTGAGAAATTCAAAGCGAGGTTTGTAGCTAGAGGGTTCTCCCAGGTAGAGGGAGTAGATTATGAGGAGACCTTCGCTCCCGTGGCTTGATATACTTCGATCCGCTCCATTATATCGATAGCAGCAGAGATGGGTTGGAAGATCCACCAGATGGATGTGAAGACCGTATTTCTCAATGGCTTCATACAGGAGGAGGTGTACATTGAGCAGCCACAGGGCTTTGAGGTGCATGGGAAGGAGTCCCATGTGTGCAGACTGAAGAAGGCCCTTTATGGCCTGAAGCAAGCTCCCAGAGCTTGGTACTCCAGGATAGATACATACTTGCAGGGGATGGGTTTCACAAAGAGTGAAGCAGATCCGAACCTTTACTATATTGTGATAGGTGAGGAGCCTCTCATTCTGGTGCTGTATGTGGATGACTTAGTCATTACAGGTGCAGAGAGACTCATAGAGCACTGCAAGAGAGATCTTGCGGCGGAGTTTGAGATGAAGGACATCTGCTTGATGCATTACTTTTTGGGTTTGGAGGTGTGGCAGGAGGAGGGGCATTTCTTCCTGGGACAGGGGAAGTATATTGTGGACATCCTTGGCAGATTCCACATGGAGGATTGTAGACCCATGTCGACACCGATGATCACCAACTGGAAGAAGCTTCATGCTTCGCATTCCGAGTTGGTGGATCCCACATTGTACAGACAGCTGATTGGTTCCTTGATGTATTTGGTCAACACTAGACCAGATATTTGTTTTGCAGTCAACACGATGAGTCAGCTTATGTGTGAGCCTAGGAAGGTTCACTGGGTGGCTGCAAAACACATTTTGCGATACTTGCAGGGGACAGTGGATTATGGTCTGGACTACAGGCAGGGGGATGGAGTGAGATTGGCAGGTTACACTGATTCTGATTGGGCAGGTTGTGCTTCTGACAGGAAGAGCACTTCAGGGCGCTGTTTTGGGTTGGGTTCGGCAGTGGTGTCATGGTTCAGCCGGAAGCAGCAGTCAGTAGCATTGAGTTCAGCGGAAGCAGAGTATATGGCAGCCAGTCTAGCTAGTTGTGAGGCCATCTGGCTTCGCAAGATGTTGTTTGGCTTATTTGTTCAGCCGTTGAGACCTTCAGTGATTTACTGTGATAATCAGAGTTGCATTAAACTCACGGAGAATCCAGTATTTCATGACAGGTCAAAGCATATCGGGATCAAATATCATTTCATCAGAGACTATGTTCAGAAAGGAGCTGTGAAGCCTGAGTATATTCCCACTGATGAGCAGGTTGTAGATATTCTTACCAAAGCCTTACCACGGGGCAAGCATGTCTACTTCAGAGACAAGATGGGTGTGGTGAGGAACACCTTCCTCGGTAAGAGGGAGTGTTGAAATTTGGTTACCGGAGGACAGGTGGTTCCCTAAGGCTTTGATCTTTGGCCCAGGGAAAAGTGTCCAAAAGAATTTAATTTTTCTCCTAAAGTGACTTTATAAAGTTATAAAGTCAAATCTAATTTAAAAGTGACTTTAAGTGATAAAGTTACTAAAGTGACTTTATAAAGTTATAAAGTCAAATCTAATTTAAAAGTGACTTTAAGTGATAAAGTTACAAAAGTCTAATTTTAAAGTGACTTTAATAAAGTCAATATAAAATTAGAAAGGAAAAAGTGACTTTGGAAATAAAAGACTAAGTGGGTCTTTATTAAAGTGGGGTGAATTAAAAATAGAAAGTGAGATTTAAATGAGCATTTAATCTCAGCCCTAGATCTCAATCTATCTCAGCCATTGGATTTAGGGATTCCCCAAAAGTCACTTAGGGTTAGGTTAAAGGAGGAAAATGAGGAAAAGGTCATTCATTCTTTCATGAGCAGATTGGGAGAAGGAGAGAAAGAGAGAAAGGGAGATTTATGGGCAGTGAGGAGAAGGAGGCAGCAGCTTGGCACGCATTCCAAGGCAGCATTTCAGCAAGACATTTTCAGCAAGACAGTTCAGCAGCTTTAGCACACAGCAAGGCAGATTTTTGGCACGATTTTTGAGGAAGAAGGGCCGTACAGCAGATTTGCACTGCAGATTTGCACAGATTTCGAGGAGCAGATTTGAGGGAGGCCGTACAACAAGTGGCTGTACCTTTGGCACGCATTTCAAGGCAGAAATCGTACAGCAGATTTTTGGACAGCTTGCACGCTTTTCTAGGCAGGCCGTACAGCAGCATTTAAGGCTGTTATTTGGCACGAAAATCGAGAAAATATGTACAGCATTTATTGCTGTTCCTATTTTGCTGTTTGCACACTTTCCGAGGCGGTGGTTAAGCACGGAAAAGAGATAAGTTGTAAAAGTCTGTTTGCTGATTTTTTTGCTGAATATTTCTCACTGTAAAAAGCATTTTTTCCAGAAATAAGAAGGAGCTTTCGAACTGGTTTTCCCCAAGAGTTGTAGGGGGTTTTTCCAGGGTCACCTTGACCAAAAATTACTGTGTTATGATGTGTTGAATGGTTGTTTGTTACTGCTGTTTTTTATTTCTGCATTTTCCAGCATTCTGAAAAATTTCCAGAATTTGTGTTTTCAGCAAAATTTATTTTCCAGTTGTTGAATGTATGGTTATGGGAAAGGGCATTTAACTATTTTGGAGTAATAAGGTGAAAACTGAAAACCGGGGTGGGAAACAGAATTTTCTACTGGTTTTATAAGGCTTTTTCAGGCTGGTTTCGGTGTTTCTAGGTGTTTCAGGTACTGGAACACTCTCTAGTAGGTGTTTACTGCAACTTAGATGTAAATATTATGTCGACCAACATGATTCTAGTTTCAAAATATGCTTTTTATTTGACATCAAAAAATATTGAGGATATTGATATAACATTCGTGGGGATGAGACATTTACTTTAGGTAGGACTTGAATTATCACTCTAGGTTGTATTCTCTTCGTGGAACTACCATATTGAAAGATGACATTTCTGGTTTTGTGATTAATGTGGTTGCAGCCTGCTTCTAGTTTTATTAATGGTTAAAGATGTAGAAGGCTTTATTTTGTAGTTTCTCAGTATCCCCTTCATTATTTTGAAATTTATTCAACATGTTTATGTTAAAATCTGTGATTGTACAACTTATCTAGTCCTGCCTGTTATGCTTGTTTTCTCAGTGTTTTTTTATCAAAACACATTTGACATTTGGAAAAGTTAGTTATCTAAATATTGATTTCATCTGCAACATTTTTACACAAGAGCATGCACCATCCTTAGGTCTATGTCAAGATAATGGACATGCTTGTATTGACATGTGCTATATTTTGTTTGGTCTAGGTACGACTCTTTTTTTTTAATTGTGTGTTCATGCTGAGGTCGTCTATTGGACCATGAAAATTAAAGTTTTGTTTGGTTTAGGTATGTATTTAAAAAAAAAAAAAATTGTTTGTTCATGCTGAGGTCGTCTATTGGACCAAGAAAATTAGAGTTGTTAGTGTTTAGCAGAATCCGATTTCTTAGGATTGCTGTTATTAATTTACCTATTTCATCAAACTCTTCATTTTCCTTTAGCTGTTGGATGGACCAACTAAATCTTATCCTGAATTTGTTTTGATTTTTTTTTTTTTGTACCTACTACCGACATAGAAAATATTGGGGACACTGATCTATCTAACATTGGTAGGAATGTTAAAGACTTTACTTTAGGAAGCACTTGAATCATGACTCTAGGTTGTATTCACTTCATGAACCTTAACATATTGAAAGATGTCAGTTAGTTTTAGGATTAGTTTGTGGTTGTATCCTGTTTTTCGGTTGTTAGTGGGTAGAGACGAAGGTGGCTTTATTTTGCAGTTAATTAATATACCTAACATCCTTTTGTAGTTAATGCAACATGTTTGTGCCAAAATCTGCGATTGTGCAATCCATCTAGTCCTGTCTGTTATTTTTGTTTTCTAATTACTTTATCAAAAGACATATATAACATTTTTGAAAAGTCAGTTGTGTCTAAAGATTGATTTACTTGGCGCAATTATTTCATGAGAGCATGCATCACGTTTAGGGGTACGACGATATAATCGATATATGCGTGTAGTGGCATAGTCTATATTTTGTTTGGTTAGGCATGATATTTTTGTCTTTATTTTGCAGTCATGCCATGAAGGTCTATTGGACCAAGAAAACTAGGTATATTATTCTTTTGCAGGAATCCTATATCTAAGGATTTATGTGATTGACTTACCTAGTTCATCAAACTCTTTAATTTCCTTTAGCCGTTAGATGGAGTCACTTAATATTACCCAGAATTAGGAGGATATTTTGTTATTGGTGGGGCATTTCAAAAGTACGTTTTGCAAGTTTACTCCATTATTGTTGCAAATTTTGCACACTGTTTTTCCAAGATGTCTTGGACTAATCCATCTACTTGACAATGTAGCAAAGTGAGTTGGTTCATAACTTGCTTCTTGTTGATGTTAATATATATTCTTCCAGCTTATTCTTCTATCTAGGTGCAACTGGGGAAAACGGTTAAGGTTGAAAACAATGTTATCATGACTGGACTGAACCGGTTTGAATCAGCTGCTCCGATCGTTTTGGGGAAAAAACTGGTTCATTTGAACCATTTTTGTCTAGTTCAGTAAAAAGTGGGGCCTGTTTTTCTTTTGTTTTTTTTTTTTAATTTTTGTCTTCGTTGGGCACTAGCCAACAATATGTGCCTAATATTCAAGCCTATGTCCGTACTACTTTTATGCAATTCATGGTAATGTTAAATTCATGCTTTTACTTAAATTTTTAAAATTACCATGAAATGACTCAGGATGTTTGAGAGTGGTTCCAACCTCATTGGATTTCATATGGAGAAAGTAGAATTTTAGATCTCACTCAAAATCCACCAGACTTAACAGTTTTTCAAGATTTCAAGATTGGCGGGATTGCAATGTTTCCATTGGATTTTGTCATGTATGAGGGTATCGAACTAGCATTTAATCAAGAGCAACAATCTTTCTATGTACCTTCATGTTAGTGCCATTGTTTTTTGAACTCCAGTATCATGATCCTACTAAAAATTTACCCATCACTCAAACAAAGTCTTGAATTGACATGCTAAACAATTTTTATGTATTTTATTGCCTAGAGGGTGATATTGATGACAGATATCCCAATATAGGCAAATGTTTTGATGATATGTAGGTATTTGTTGTAGCATGATTTTTTTAGGATGCTAGAGGCCACCTAGGTCTTGTTTTCTAATGTATTTTTGGTTCAAATATGGATTGCGCTCGGTCTTATTTTGGTTATGTGCATCCTTACATGCTCTATAAATGAGAAATTTTGCTTATTTGTGTATAAATGGTTTGGATTCATATGGATGCACATGAATATATGCGGTTTTCTTTAAAAGTTGAATATTTTATGTGTTTTTGCCAACTTTTTGGTTGACTGGTT
The DNA here is from genome assembly GCA_034641835.2 of Pinus albicaulis. Classification (NCBI taxonomy): domain Eukaryota; kingdom Viridiplantae; phylum Streptophyta; class Pinopsida; order Pinales; family Pinaceae; genus Pinus; species Pinus albicaulis. The sequence continues at coordinate 65,406 of JAXQQM020076223.1, read as the reverse complement.
TTTTGTTCCAGTTTTCTCACTGGTTTCCGTCCAGTTCTGACCGGTTCCTGGTCTGAGGGGGTCTATCGGTTCTGATAACATTGGTTGAAAATGAGGTTGCAAAACAAATATTGATGAAAAACAAGGTTTGGCTGGAGAGTAAACGTTTGAATTGGACAATAAAAAAGCTAGGGAAAAATTAGATTAATTTTCAAAGCATAATGACAATTTATTTTTTCTTGTTTGTGTTATATAAAGGTATAAAAGGGTGCATTGAGTTTTTCATTGGGCTTGCAAGTAAAATTCGCCAACTTGAGGAAAATTTGGCAAGTAGTCACGACACAAAGTTTGACCTGCAATTGTGAGTCAGACAAGTTTGAATCGCCAGTAAGTCAGTTTGCCTCAAATCTATACCAAGCCATGTTTGAAGCTAGAGTACTCAATGACTCGGCTGAGTTTTAGATCAAGTGTTGAAACATACTTTGTAATATCTCATTTTACATCTTATCAAGATTGATTTCTTTTTTTCATAGTGTGTTGAATGCTATCTGCTTTAAATAAAATTTTAGTATCAGTTGTTCCAGTTCAAAGTTGGAGATGTTGATTCGGCAACTTAGGGACAAATTCCCTCCTTTGGACAACCTTCCTCATTCAGAGAAGACCCTCTTTTCCCTTGGAAGAATTTAATTTGGTCAAGGAAAAATATATTTTTAATGTGAAAAGCCACATGTTCACAAAAGTTCAGGTCGACCTAGAAGTCAAATTGGGTCTCCTCCAATGCTTATAAATCAAAGATGAAAAAATCGTTATCGGGATATTATCGCCGAGGGGAAAAAATCGGAAAAAATCGTAATTATCGGGAAAAAATCGGCAGATACAAAAATATTCATTTTTTTTCAATTTTTTTAATATTTAAAGCATCTACAGCATAAAATAAATGCATTGACACATAAATATGAAAAAAAAACTAATATATAAGATGTGTAATATCATGTCTAGCGCTACATCACACATAATAGTGAATCATGTCCTGAATACTAAGTCCTGAGTCCCAACTCAGCCTCAAAATATCAACAAAAAATATAATAATGTATCTCATATCATGAGTCATAATGTCATATACAAAGGAATGCACCAAATAACCTATACCACTGATTTCCTCTGCCCCTCTTGCGAGAAAATGTAACAACTTTCCCTCTAGATGAAGAAGCTGGCGGGGCTGGCAATGGACTCTGTTGTGCTCTAGAGCCTGAAGCACCAGGAGCTAAAGGAGGTAGACCACGTCCTCTACTAGTAGCAGGGGTAGGTGGTGTCATCTCCTCCTCCTATTGTTGCTCCTCCTCCTCTTATTGTTGCTCCTTCTCCTCCTCCTCATGAAACTCATCATTGATTTATCGCTACTAGAAATGGGATCATCAACAAGAGATACATAAACATCATCTAGCTCAAAGTCTTCAGACTTGTATTGCTCAACCTTAAAATGCGGTAGAAAAATATTAACATGCCTAACCAGTTGTTTTCCTTTGAGTGAAGGGTACATGATTGTTAAGGCCACAAAGAGGGGGAGTCTAAATAATGATGGACACCAACATCAACAAAGTTCAATAATCAATGCCACCAACATCAAGGTTCTTAAAGGACTTCATACTCTTGATCAAATTCCAATCTCTATACCCTTACACATAGTAGAATCAAATGGAAACAATGCAAATCCCCAAACCATAGAAACCCTAAAACCATTAAGTCTGCTGAATTTTGAGTGAAATCTAAAATTCTAGTTTCTCCACATGAAATCCAATGAGGTCGAAACCACTTCTTTAAACATCTCGAGTCATTTCATGGTAATGTTAAAAATTTAAGTAAAATGATCCCTTTTACTTTAAGAATTTAACATTACCATTAACTGCCAACAGGGTGTGTCAGGAAAATGAGAAGGCTGCAAAAATGAAAAAAAAAAAATCGATTTTTGAACTTATAGGGTTGCTATTTGATGGGCCCATGATTTTTACCAAAATAATCGCGATTATTTCGAAATTATCGCGATAATATCACGATAACGATAATTTCAAATTATCGTTTCAAATTATCGCCGATATTATCGTTTGGTTGAAAAAATCGCGATAATTTCAAATTATCGCGATAATATCGCGATTTTTTCATCTTTGTTATAAATAGACCTAATGCCACATCACTTTGGAGCATCTCATGATAAACATCTTCTTCTCTCTCTTCTTTGGATTGGTTCATACATGTCTGAAGCAAGGTAGCTGAGTTCACATGTGCGAAGGGATAGAGGCAATTATGAAATTTTGCGTTGACTTTTTGTTTGGATGAATACAGTGACAAAAGTTTAGACAAATCTCAGAGATGATCACAGTCACAAAAGTTCAGATGGATCACAGAAATGATCAGAGTAAAGAAGATTTCAGATTAAAATTTTAGAGGAAAGGTCTAGGTCTCGGTACTACCACAGGCAGAATAAGAAGGGTCTAAGTGTTATCTTAGTCACCATGTCCATTGTCAACATAGTCTCGGTGCTACCTCTGTTTGGCGCTATTAAAGTGGCCTAGATTCAGTGCTCTCACATGACCCCAGTGACCTCAAATCGGTGATAGTTCAGTAATGAATTTCAGTATATGAGAAGTAAGACTAGCTCGGATTAGACTCAGAAAAGAATTTGTTCAAATCATAGTCATATTATAGAAGAGATTTCAAACTCAGTAATAAAGCACCTAGTTACAAGATGATGTAAGGGCTGAAGCATTGCTATGTGCAAGTTTGAAACAGTGAGAAATTTATTATTTCAGTGAAGAAAATTCAGTCATCACAAGACCAAAGATTTGTTAGTATGGATAATCATTGCTTTGGCTATATCCACAATACCATCATTAAAAGAACTGTGTCACTCCTTCCACAATATCGAAGATGATACAGAGTTTAGTGATGACTATTGCTCTGTGTCTATCACCCATATATAACTAAAGTATTATGCACCTTAATGAACTATGTCATCACTAAAGGAATCCGAAGTCTGTCCTATGGAAAATGAAGTTGATAGTCCAAGGAACCAGCTTGAAGAAAAGACTTCTTAAGGATCTGAAGCATAAGGAACCAAGTAAGTATTACAACAAGTCCAATAAGTTATCAAATCAAAGGTATTTAACGACAAGGTACGTATGTTCATGAATTTCTAGATTTGCAATATATGTAATAATTCTTGCTTATAACAAGTCTAATTTGTGATCCTTAGATAGCATACATGTTAGAACCTTAATCTCTAGAATTTACAAAGTAATCTAGATGTCAAATACAAGGTTGCGGGGGAGAGGCTCCCCCTTATCGAACCTGCTCCTAGAGCGCGCTTCCTCAAACCCGCTCTCGAAGTGTGCTCTCGGAGCGAATGCTTAGAGGGTGATATTAATGACAAAGATCCCTATACAGATCCAGAGGTAATGATAAAGATACCTCTGGATATTGATGCTTAGAGGGTGATATTAATGACAAAGACCCTGATTTTCCAACAAGGCTCAAAATTTAGACATTTCTCGTAGCAGCAAGAGGCCCAAGCATTAGCTGTAGATAATAGTTTTACTTGTCTTTTTTAGTTTCTAGTAGTTTTTATAACTGTTGACTCCTTCATATTTATTATGATATTTTTTGTAAACAATATATGACAATTTAAGTTTGAAGTTGAAAGTTGGAAATTATAACTTATTGATAATGAATCATGAATAGGATGCTTTGTGAAAGTTGAAAGTTGTTTCATTTCATTTCATTTTATAACATTTCATTTCATGTTAGATATTCTTTGTTGTAATGGTTACACTTAGCTTACAAGTACAACTTTGGTGATCAATGATGATAAATGTTATTTATTGAATTTTGAAAGCTTGAAACTTTAAGATTGATGAATCATGAGACTCAATATGTTGTATGTTACAAACTTGTGGACGTGGTTGATGAAGGTTATAACTTCTAGATAATTGATGTTATATGGTTCAATCTATGTTTCTATGCTTTTTTATATCTAATTCATCATTCTACATGCTTTTGTTGTCATATATGCATCAAAATATAAAAAAAAATATATTACATAAAAAATTGCTCCCCGATTCGCTTCCGAATCGGGAGCTTCTGAAAATGTCGCTCCCGCCCCCGCTCCACATTTTCGCTCCCGTTCCCAAGTAACCTTGGTCAAATAAATGTCCAGTCAATCAGTTGATCTTTGATATCAAAGGATTCCATCCTCCATGGTTGCATAAAAGATCTAACTTGAAAAATTAAATTATGCTCTAGGTATCACGTTTTTTCTTGAAAGTATGTATCCCAGATATAGAAGACCATTACTTACATTTCTAGGAAATGACTTGCTAAATGTTCAAGGAGTATGAAGGAAGGCATTAGTTCACAAGACAAAACTTTGAAGGTTTGTCAAAGAACAAAAGTATGTCCTAAATCATAAAGACTTGTTATTCTCTTTGGCATATCTATTCTACATTTACTAACAAGTGCTATTTCTACCTCCCATGAATCTTAAAAGATTCTTGTTTGTGATGATTCATCGTTCGATGAATCTACCCACCTTATATCTCTGATTATCTATAAAAGAACCCTAGACAAGTTCTTTGGAAAAACCCTAACCTACGGGTATGCTATTAATATGTGAAACCCTAAACCTACTTAGGGTTATTAATGAAGAAATTGCTATACTGGTTGATATATTGATGATGTCATGTTTGGGGTTTTGATATGATCACGGAAGCTCTAACTTATTAGGGTTGAAATGACGCTGTTCGAAATCTCGAACCTTTGAAGTTTTGATATAATAAGGGTCTGCTTTGATATGAATTGAAACCCTAGGTTTTGGTTAGGTCTACAAGCAAAATCCTTGTTATGTACTTAAAATCCTAGGAATGAAACCCTAGGTATGTGTTCATTTGGTTGAAAGCCTAGCTTAGTCTAGGTCAGTGTATGTCTAATGTATTAATATTGTCTAACATATGGTATGCTTATGCATGATGGTAATCCCCTAGATGTGTGTTGACCAAATTTCTAATGGTCATAAGTCCTAGGGTTTGGAAACAAGCTCTAGTCAAAGTTTGAAGTTCTAGGATGATGATGGGAAATCTAGGGTTTACATCAAACCCTAGTAGAAACTATTCTTGTTGATTAAGCTATGTTTGATTGTTATGGCTCATGTATAAAATCTAGGGTTTACATAAAATCCTAGTGGGAAGTCTAATGTAAATGACTTCTGAAAGTTATTAGATACTTTTCTTTTCTTTTGACTTATTTCTAGGGATCGCTATATGACGGAACTAATCCTCTGTCACCTTGATTGAGTTGCTGATGTGATTTTGGGTTTGTGACAAACCTCGACTAGAAGTTGAAGAATTGAAGTATAGTCTATAAGATTTCGTTATAACTAACTTCATGCTTCTATAGATTTGGTTGTACTTGTTGTCTAAGCTGTGCAAGTACATCATATTCAAGTTGGTGAATATGTCCTTAAGAAAAGATGATATGTTAAGCATGATGAGAATGATGGAAGCCATGAAAGATTCTCCAACACTGAAGGAAGAAGATAATCTCCCTACATTAAGAGGGAGGGCATAACATGGTCTTGATTGAGAATACATTCTTAAGGGTATGTTGCTACATGTAAAGTAGGGAAGGAAAGTGAATGATTGAGGAATTTTCTCTCAAAAATTTAATTGGTATTCTTACTGAGATAAGTTGAAGAGCAACATCCAGACCCCAAAGGTTTGTTTTATTTATTGGGGTTACATTTGTACAGGTAAATCTCTCGAAGGTATGATAAGCATGATGGTTACCGATCAGTTTGAACGAGAGAGATTTGTTGTTAAGGCTTTGTGAGTGAAGCATTGCCTGGAAAGACATCGTGTTGATATGTCTGGTAGGGAGGGTGGCATCAGGTGGATGTGCACCTAGTTTCCTGGGTCAATGGTTAGTAAGTAAGCTTGATGTTACCTATAGAGGCTGAAAGATTAAGTCCATCTTACTCCCACTCGGATAGATTTCCTTGGTCAGGAATCTACTTCGTGGCATTGCGGTGCCTAAACTATTAAGGGACCAAATGGATAGATTGCCTTGGTTAGGAATCTCTTCCATGGCATTGTAGTGCCTAAATTTCTTCATGTTGAAAAAGTGTAACTAGGATCGGTCTTCATATTGACTATGTGATTATGTATTTATGTAAAGAAGAAGACAAAGATAATAAAATTTATTCTGTACTTGCTTAATGGGTTTCATGAGCAAAAGTTTATTATAGGTTAATAGACTTCTTCTTGATGACTATGTAGGGTTTTGTCTTCTAGGGATAAATGTAATTAATTGTCATATATATATGAAGGATCTAGTCTCATGAAATGCTCCAAGACATTGTCCTAGAAATCGTGGAAGAATGGCTCTATCAACCCTCACTCAAATGCTGAAAGATAAGATTAACTGATGTATTAGAAGTTGGCCTCATAACAGTCATGTTGACTCCCAAACAGTCACATCGGTTCACCAAGTCAGGTTGGCTTATATACAGGGGCAAACAACTATATATACCCCTATAGACTTCGCAAAAGAGACACAAATTTCGGACATCTCCGAGCTTCAGTGCGAACTTCCTGCATGTGTTTCAATGCAGATTTTTCTCTGAGGTTTCCATAGGAAAGTGTGATCTGAAACAAGAAATTGCGGACTGTTCTGGGCAACCAAGTGTGGATTTGAAACAGGAAAATAGTGTGGACATGTCTGTGATTTCAGGAAGGATACATCTTCAGTCAAGTACAGGGATTAAGTGAAGTTAAGGCAACGTGGAAGTGAAGACAAGGCAACATATTGAAGTAAAGTTTTAAGTCCGAAATGGATGCGGATCACAGAGGTATTGCAAGCATACTAAAGTGCGAGCTCATGTCTGGAATATATGCAAGATCAAGGCTGTGTTCTGCATGAGGAAGAGATCATACTACTGTGCCAAAATAGTATTAGGACTGTGTAAAGTGCTGATATCTCAAGCCAGGATCGTATACATCTGGAGAAGGAAGAACATGAGGAGAGACCAAGCTCTCTAGCCTTGGTGTTGACAAGTGCAGGTTGGTGTAAGTAGGTGCAGGAAAGAAGGAGCCAATGACGAAGAAATGACAAAGCAATTACAAGGTCTTGGAAGCATATAAAGGTCTATGGTCTGAATCTTGGTCATGGTCGTGGGTTTTCCTCTTCAAGAGGGAGAGGTTTCGCCCTGGCTCTAGGAGCCTAAATTTGTGTCTTTTGTATTTTGGTAATTGACTTGATGAAAGACTAAATAAGCTAAGCAAGAGAAGACATAAGTAACTCAAGTAAGCTCACAAGTAATTATCAAGAAGAGAATTTGAATTAATCTCCAACCCTCTAAATTCTCAACATGGTATCATAGCTAAGGTGCTGAACTCAAGGGCTGCTTGACAAAGAGACACTCGAGGAAGCAAAAATCAAAGTTTGGATGAAAAGTCAAATAAGTTTGCAAGGAAGACTCACAAGCTATTTTCAAGAAAGATCTTCATCTCATTCAAAGGATCAAATTCTCAAGAAAATAATCTTTTCCATCAAAGATTGTCATTCAAGACATTGATTGAAGAGGACATCATCTTTTGAAGATATCCTTTGGCATCAAGGATTCAAGAACACCTAGATTGAAGATTTCTATATTTGAAGAAGCTCCTAACTCCTTCGTCATCATCAAGGAAGCTGCGAGCCACTCTACTCAATTAAGCATCTATGATCTTACTTAAATCTGTCAAGATGAGTTATTGTAAAGAGAGCAACAAGCTGGATGGCTCATCAAACTTTAGCGCATGGAAAAAGAGGACAAATTTGAATCTACTTGAAGACGAAGTTATGGACTACATCGATGGATCGAAAATTCAACCACCAAAAGAAGATGCCCCAACTCATGCCAAGTAGATGAAGGGAGAAATGAGAGCCCAGAGGATTCTCTAGAATCCATTAAGGACTCACTCATTCCCTATGTATCAAAACTAAAGTCTGCTGAAGAAATATATGAGAAACTAGTAGAACTATTCTCTGTGAGTACTATAGGAGAAGCAATCTCTCTAAGACAAGAACTATATAAAATGAAATTGTCAAGGGAAGAAGGAATCACTTTGACACTGAGATGACTACAGTGGTGCTGAATGCTCTACCAGAGGAATGGGGAAACTTTACTTCAAGTTTATACGGGAAGAAAGAAGCCACACCATTCCATGATTTATGGTCTCTATGTAAAATAGAGGAAACAAGACTGAAAACCAAAGCTGACCAAGTGAAGAGAATCAAGCCTTTGCAGCGACATACAAGAAGAAAGGAAGATTCAGAAAATTTGGTCCTCAGAATAAAAGAAGGAATATGGACACTTGGGCATTATAAAAGAAATTGTCCTAAATCTGACAAGGACAAGAGGAAAAGGGAAGAAGCCCATATCTCAGATATGAGGGAATAACCTGATGCAAAGAAATCTAAGAAAGAAGCGAGGGATCTCCACTATGATTGGGATCATCTTCTCCTTTAAGTGATTTCTGTTGGTTGTAAAATAATATGATAGGAAGTAGTGTATATTATAGCATCATGATCGAAGCATGACAAGAGCTATCGATGAAACAACTCCTGGAAAGCCTCTCTCATAACAATACTGATGAAAGATAGTCATCAAGATCACGGGTCATCATGAAAACAAAATTCTGGGATGTGATGACATATGGATGAAGCAGGTCAAGGGAATGAAGCTCTTCATTCTAGTAAAACTACTACAGGATGACTTAAATGATAAAGGTATGAGGTATGTATATATTTATATGCTGACATTAGATGCTGTGAAGTCATGTCATATGGTTGCAGGTAATAGACTTCCATATTTAGAAGTATGATCTATGAAGGAGAATCTCTCGGTGCACTGACAGATGAAATCAACATAATATATCCTCTCGGTGCACTTGCTATCATTGTCACTATTTAGTATTGTTTCATGGTCAAAATCAATTGTGGATGACAAATTTTATCTTTGGCATATTGGTAGATCATTGCGAAGAGCATTAAATCTCATTTATTTACTTTAGCAATTATGATATTATCTCTTGGTTATCTTTACATCCGTTGAGCACTATTGTAATTAAGCACTTATCTTGTATTTAAGATTGTCGCTTATTTTTTGTTAAGTACTCTTTGTCATAATATAATCATAATTAAGTGCTTAAAAGCGTAAATAATCTTAACTCAAGAACACTCAAATCATTTTGCATTAGCATCTTAGGCCTAGATCTGCATTAGTTGATTGACCTCCGTGCATAAGCTTGACTGATAGAAAGATAGGAACACCCTTACTCTCTTGCTTGCGAACGCTAGACCCTCTTTAGTGGTTAAAATAGTGAGCTTGCAGTCGTCAGAGCCACAGTCTTTGCAGTGCCAGAGGCAGCAGGTATGTTAGATTTCAAGGAGAGGTATCGTTAACCAAGCCTTTGCTTGCTTCACTTTGACTTCTCTCTGCGACTTACTTTTGAGACTAGCCTCAAAATAGATAAGGATAAAGGGATACACTTAGCTAGGCATATAATTAAAATCAATTAAGATTCTTGTATTTCACTTAGATTTTAGATCTTGAATTTCATATAGAGTAGTTAAGCATCATTTGGTGTTTAATTGATCTAAAATCAAGCAGTTGACTCCATAAGGCACTGGTCTCATAAGTAATTCAATCTAATCGTGTATCCTGAACTTGTTGGTCACCAATAAGTCTTGCATTTCCATCTTCCATAGGGACTACTCCCCATAGCGTGCTGTTGGGAGACAAATAGAAAGAAGAGGTCGGGGATCAGAGTGACAACCCCCGACCTGAGTCGTCGTCACACCGTGCCTGTACATTCTGAGCGACAACAAACTGTTCAATAGTTATATTAATTTTATTTATCTAGATGAAGGTTAATGGTTTTGACACCCAATAATATTAGCTTTCTTTTCACACTTGAAGGGGAAACGTGGCGCATTAGATGCATTTACTTGGTCATTCCACTATATCTGGGCATATCTTTGGAGAGTGAGCTTTTGGAGATATGCTTGGAGGTGTATATTTATTTATTTCATGGAAGTTTGGGATGATCAAAACCCTAATGCAACCTTTTCTCCTTGGATTTCTTTTGTTGGAGGTTTCCTACTTGTTTGGGGTTTGACTATTTCATCTTGCACATTCATCCATGGAGTTGGTTTCCTTTGGATCTGCACATGTGGAGTTGGTTGGAAATTAATTTATTGTTGTTGACTCCCTCCTTGCTCAAGTCTTGAGGAGTCGTAATCGCCTTGGAGATTATTCATTTATTTATATAGGTGTTTGCACATTGGAGAAAGAGCCCATGATGAATCTTTCTAGTTTGAGAAAATTGTTGGAGGTTTGACCAAGCCTTTCTTGTGGAGTGCTCCATCTAGTTGGCATCTATCACACTTTCTTATTCATCTTCTAGACCACTTGCTATTTTGGGATTTTAGGGATGGAGCACTCTCCCACGTCAAGAATATTTTATTGTATTTGCATGCATGCATCTTGAGGGTCGCACTATCGAGGCATTATTTTACCATTTGATGGAGCACTTGACACGGTCAACCACTCATTTAGAGGATGCACCCCACCTTCTTGTGCTATTTTTAGAGAATGCTATTTAACTACTCCATTATTTTCTTTTTGTTTAACTTTCCATGGAGTTAGTTAGCAAAAATTGTATTCTATTGTAAGAGAGATGGATTTCCCTCTATATAAAGAGGAGCTTCTCTCCATTTCGTTAGGTAATTGGCAATTGGACGATTGTGGAGTGAGAGAAGCGATTGAAACTTTGACCTTGGAGATGATGTTGTTGAGCTCCCTCGTGTATCAAATTTGAAGTTTATTGTGTAAATGAGGTATTGCTGTTTTTGCAGTATGGTTATTTTCTAGGATATTCCTTTGCTGTAAATTTGTTGTAGAAACTTTTTGCTTTCATTCTAACATAAAGGCCTAGTCATAACACTACCCATTTGCTTTGATAACACTATCCATCTAGGAATAATCAATGTGAGGAGGCTTTCTGTGTTGTCTTATTTGATGTATTATTTCTGATTTCTTTCCTTTCTTCCATCATATCTAGTTGTTTACTGGATGATAATTCAGCTAATAAAATAGCAGCTTTATGTTAATTTAATGTGTGGCAAAGTGAGCTCTCCAAGATTAGTTTCCACATCATAATTTCCAACAAGCACTTTCAAGGTTTAGTGTATTAATGAAGTTCAGTTTTCCTTAGGTACGAACTATTTGATAAAGGTTTCAAACTAGATCTTTCATCTAAGTGGGTGTAAGGTGTCAAATTAATGTTTCTACTTCATAGCCTACATCAAAATAGTTGATGGTGATAAATTAGTACATTCATTTTGTAATGTCTCATTACTCCATTAACCCTTGGATTGATAGGCACTGGTTCCTCATCTTTTCATTACCTTTTATCTTCTCTTCCTTTCGTTCCCATACCCCATTTTCCATTTCCACTTCACTTCCACATATTACAACCACTTTGTTTTATCAAGGTTTACTCTTCATGTTCACCTTGAGTCTCCACTCCAAAGGGAGAGGAAAAACTACTAAGGTGACAGTATGTAGCCTTCCTAAGTTGCGCAAGACTAGCCCCTTGATGCTTGGTAGTGACATCATTTGGGGGTCCTAGATTTTGTTGTAACCTCTGCAACAGTATGATGGTTCAACATTGCTTTCTGAGGGGGTGCGGGGAATAGCTTGGCATATTATTATGTCACATTGGATTTGTAACACTCTGACACCATATATCCATGTTCCTAATCAACATTGATCAGCACTCTGGAATCTATACTCCAATACTAGCACTTTCAGGTTAGCACTTTTTAATGAAAGAACCCCAACCTGGCAGATCTGATCGACTAGACCTCTGATCAGGTGGGACTCAACAATGAACATTTGATAGGTTGACAACCTCAGCGATTTGACTGCCCATGTTGCTGTGCAAGTTTCACTATCTGTTCTAGCTTAGGATCTGACAGCCAACCTGGAAGATGAAGTGTTAGTCGTCACAGCTTGATGGAAAACTGACACCTGAAATTACTGATTGTAACTGAATATTCTTTATATAAATGCGACTACTGTAATATTTGTACCTGCCTGCACAGTTTATACTCTTAGTTCTCTCGACACATTGTACTCTTGGCAAATGAAGTCGTAGCTTAGCTCATCGTATGAAACTTGGCCTCACAACCCTTCTCAAGACTATAGTGCACAGGGTACCTCTACTCTGACAGTTTTAGTTGCTTGTGTATATAGCAATGTAGCAATGAAACACATCATCATTATCTAGGAAGGACATCTCGTGTTTATGGGGTTATATTCTTGAATTGGGATACCCTCATGCTATCTACTTCACAAAGTTCCTCACTATGACGAGAATTTCTTTAGAGGGTTCTTTGTTGTCCCATTAACCTCCATTGGTGCTTGTGTCTCTACTTTTCTTGCAATGTAGTTTGAAACATGCAAGCAGTAGTTTATATGTTTAGCATGATGTTAGTTGCTGCCATATGTTTCTGTGTTGCAAAATCTCATTTCTATCTTCTATAACTACTTTACAATGCATATAACGAAGGAAGAATTGAGTTAATAATCTCTGCATGTCAAGTCTCAGTTTTCCGTTTGTAGAACTGGCTTAGTTATTCATGAACTAACTTTTCGCTGTGGTAATTTTGATCTATAGATGTCGATGAAAAAAAACTCATGGATTTGAGGGAGGCACAACTTAAACTTCCTGATGAGGTTAGTTTTTGTAATAAATTATAGCTTGCCAAAACTGTCAATTCTTCTGTCAGCCATTTGATAGATAAAACCATTTGGAGAATTATTTTTATGTTTTTGGAAAGCCAGTCTGATTTGTTTTGCCTTGCAGATTGCTGCTGATATGTTTAGAGACTATACTCAAAAGCAGATAGAAGAGTACATTTCTTCGGCACTGGAGGTTATGCAATCTCAAGGAAGAGTAAGGTAAGGTTTCTAGTAACATCCCTTGTAAATGAAATGAAGTTGCTTTTGTAATGTTAAATGTTAAGGAACATATAGATTGAATTCCACCTCCAAGGATGGAAACTTTATTTTTATCTGCATCCTTTTTTTAATCAGAATTGTCATTGAAAAAAAATATTGGCCGAGTATGACTGCTATTGGCACGAACCCCTTGCACCTTGTTTTCAGAGGAGTCTTCTAGTTTTGTATAGACTATAGAGTGCCTTCCTTGGGAGCACGAGTGTTGGAAATACTGAGAGGGGGCTGAATCAATATTTCATTTTATTTTTCACACAATTGGTTGGTTTATTACATTCAAAGCATTAAACAAACATAAGACATCATCAATGTGTCAGTGATAGTACACAAAAATTTCGTCTCAACACAAACTTTGCATTATGTATGGTTTACATACAACATTACCAACCTAGTTGGAAGGAAGTACAAGAGTCCCCAATGGTTTCTGAAGAGTTTACAGATATAATTTGAAGGGGTCTTCAATCCCCTAGTTCAAATCAACTTTCCTGCTCCACACTTCAACTTCTGCTTCCTGCTGAAACTGCTGTCACTGCTACTATACCCACTGCTACCTCTATCCACTACCACACCTCCTATCACTACTGCTGCTACCACTGTAACTGTCTCTGCTGCTGCTATGACTCTCGCTTTCTCTTCTGCTGCTATGACTCTCGCTGTCTCTTCTGCTGCTATCACTGCCTCTGTTGCTACTATCACTGCTGTCCCTCCTTTTGCACCTCCTGCTTCACCGTCTCTGTTCTACTGCACTTCTGCTTGTCACAACTTCAACAAGGTCACTGCCACTATCAATCATGAAGGTCACTGTCACTGTCACTGTCATACATTAATCAATGTCATGAAATCAGGGTCACATCACAACATCACTGTCATCACAGCACCAAGGCTCTGAAGTCAAAATCATCATAGCTTCATATTCAACTATATGACAACAACCTCATCATTGTTATGCCATTACTCATCCATGCAAGGCTAATGCAAATTCACTGTCATATGTCAAGAGTCACTGTCCTACTGCCATTCTGTAGGCACTGTCAAGTCACACATTTGCATATTTCCCACTTGTCATATTGTCGTCTCACTGTATCAAGTCTAACAATCATACAAGGTCACCATTACATATCAAAAGCACTGTTATTGTCAATGTCATCAAATGTCAAAGTTGCTGCTATGCATCGCACTATTACAAATCATTGTCATGTCACTGTAGCATCAAATGTCAATGTCATACCAAGTTACCACCATTTAGATCATGTGAAAATTAGGTCACTTTGTACACTATAAGTAGATAACTGTCACTGTTTCTCATCAATGCAAACAGGGTCACTTCGATAGTAAGGTTCCAGTATTATGCTTCATGACAAACTCACAAACTCAGCCATAGCTCACTTTCTCTCATACCCATTGTTCGATTTGATAAGTGAACCCTAACAGCTACAACGCGATAGACATAGCATCAACCACACTGTCAAGGGTTGCAGCTACTATAACAATTGTCTAGTGACACATATATAGACATTAAATCACCATCGAAGGTGCACTGTTATGCAAGCTTACTGTAGATCATATCTATATAATCAAGTCACTGTTATATCAAGAGTGCAACTATAACAAACAATATCACTGTTATATGTCAAGGTCATTGTGGTTACTTTTATGTCATCAGGGTCAACAAGGTTACTAACATATAGATCATGCCTCCGCTTAGAAACTTCAAACCTTGGCAACTTCATTACTTGACATCTGCATCACCAACAACTTGTGCTACAAATCCTGCAACGAATCTTCAATGCTCAAATACTGGTATCCAAATCTCTGACCTTAATCTGCAAATTCTTGAGAGATCTTTCTTTCAGATCTAGACACCCTTGGTTACAGTGACTCTCGAATCACCTTCTGGTTAGGGGTTAAACTAAACCAAAGAGACAGAATCCTTGAGTAACCACAATCCAGATATTTAATACCATAAATACTTCACGAAAAGATGTCAGATATACTATGGTATGCTTCGATGTTAATAAGATCGTTGTAGATGTAGTTTGAGAGAAGATCTGAGAAATTACAGAGCTTCGATTTGTGCCAAAACAGAATCAAGCCTTAGAGCCCTTTTAACATATCTTGGTTTGATAACTAATGCAATAAATATTTGTGCCATCATAGAATAAGAGAGCCAAGGCCCAAACATCTATGTTTCAAGAGACAGTGTGATTTTCTCATTACAGGATTACAACGCTTAGGGCTACAAATAGGTCAGATTTGCTAATGAAGGCCGACTTGTTTCAGTATGTTATTGGCCCTTGTTGCAAACCTTCGAGAAGATGATCCCTGTAGCCTTGCTTGCATTTGCTTCAAACAAAGGTTATACTTTCTAGCAGCCTCGAAACTGAGCCCAATCAATGCCGCAAGGGTATTTAAATAACAACGTATTCAAAACAGTTCAGAAATATGTCTAGAATGCCGAGATTTCCACAGGTATTCCACAAATTCTACACAGGTTTCAACTTTGTATAACATACTTCAGTTCTTTGCTGGATTTGTCACACGAGTTGCTTCAGAAACTCGGATTGTCAAGTACTGCCGAAATCAAATTTGTTAAATTCTCAACATGTTCTATGCCATTTCAGATTAGGGCACAATACTGAAGAAGATAGAACATACTAATAGATCGATAGAAGACAAGCCAGAACAGAGATAGGAGATGGTGACGTTACGGCGATCAGCAGGATGCTTCTACCAACAAAGTCTTCAATAGGTCATTCAGCCAAGTGTGTCACACATAACCCCAGAACAATCCAAACAAAGAATACGCAGCTCCAACGCTATCCAGAGAGAGAATTCCTCCACATCGATGTGTCAAATGAACTCCAAGTCTCTCCAATATATAGGAATCTTTGGGGGTGTGTGACACGACCTTTAAGACATTAAAGTCAATATTTTATTCCAGGCCGACCCAGCACATAAGTGGAATAAATTCAAAGTACATGTTCTGCTCATCCGATCGAGATGATCTTTAGATCAATCTTACACCTCTTTGAAAGAGGAATCCAATAAAAATATTGCGATCGTCATCTGAGCAGCACAACCCGGAGTTTGGACCTAGTTGTCCAATTTTAACAAAATTCTTCTGAAGTAGTCAAAGCCTTTGGAAAGCTCAACAAAAATATCCTACGTTGTCTCAGACTTTAAGAGTTCGGTTCTTCACTACACAATAATGTGGGACAAAATTCTAAACCAGGTCAGTAGAGATATTACATGTCCGAGATCTTAGAGAGCCAACGACCTGCATAACAAAAACAACTCCAACGAATCCCTTCCAAGCAAACAATTAAACAAAACCCTTTCAGTGTCCTTGCTGCAAGCAACTTCATAGAACAAGCTCAATTCATTCGATGCCCTTTATTAAATCATCTGCAAGAAGAAAATCCCAACAAAACCCTTACAACAATTTCCAGCCCAAAACCCTCCATATTGTCTCCTCGTCCGAATTTTCAAGGCCCCAGATACAGAGAAAAAATCTCCACGAATTCGATATGTCAAGGTTCCAAATGTCCTTCCTTATATATATTTGACATTTGTGGAAGGACTTTAGAATAGGCCGACTAAAATAATTAGGAGGGAAATTAAAACAAATTCAAACTTTCAACATGATCCCATGACTTCTTAGAGCCAAGAATTAATTTCCCAAAATTCCTTTCCTTGTAATAAATGTTGAAGCCCTTCTAAAGCACCCTTTTAATTTTTAAATTTAATTTGAAATGAATTTCAAATTTCATGGAACATGGAAAGCTTTTTAAAATCAAAATTAAATGTCCTCATAAAAATTAATTTGATGTTTTAATGAGAAGACCTCATGAACTGCCAACCAATATTAAATTGCCACATCAGTTTCCTTTGGGGAATTGGACAACTAGCTGGGGTTACGAAATTTGACGAAGCATTTCTCTCAAACCATGAGCACCCACGAGCTGCTTGACACACCAACAAAATCAACATGATGAGGAGAATCCAATGGCAAGAATCTCCAAGACAAACTAACTGATTTGCATCATAAAAAATCCTCAACAACTATGGGGTGTGAACATCATCAAGGTAATCCAAACCCTAGAGCTATGATTTCATTAGGCTGCATCATCCCGTGGACATCATCAAGCTTACCTGTATCATTCTGTGGGCATCATCACATCTATGACCTCCAAATATGCTCGCTTTGACATCAATGACAACATACTCAACAACGAGAACTGTGCCTAATTGATAGGAGATGCATGAAACAAAAAATGAGGTGTTTAGAGTATTAGAACAAGTGATAAAAGGAAGTTATATCAATGTCCATAGTTAATAAGAGAATTCCCAAAGTATCCCTATAATAATGTAGATAAATAGAAATTAATATAATATCTCAATGTGGTTACAAGTCAACTGTCATGTGTAATATCCTGTTTCGGGGATATCTCTAAAACACAGCAAACTCCAACCAAAGATGGACTAGGAGGGCATTTACTGGATATTCTGCCTCTGAGAGAGGATGAGATCCGGAGGCTACCTGACCCTTTCCAGACTCTGTCTAAGAGTGAAAGATAAACACACCAAGTGGTATAGAACTAGAATGCTCAAAAATATAAATAAATAACAGTGCAGTAGACATATAATAACAGAGAAAGAAATTACGGCAACTCATCCAGAAAACATAGAGAGGAAATGCTGAGCCATTTTATTAATCTGAGAAATATAATGAAGTACAATAGGTGATCAGAGTGATGGCACCTAATCTTGCTCAAGGCAAGTGACGAAAAACTCTCAGAAAATATAGGAAATGGCTGCTCTATGAACTGCGTCCCAGCTACTGGAAAACTGCCGTGTAGCTGCTACTGCTGGAATGGACTGAGGACTAGGGGCTGATCCCCTTGCCGGAATGAGCTGAAAATATGCAAACCTCCTCTACTCACCAACCTGGACAAAACCCAGAAACCATATCAAAAATGGCCAACCCCCGAAAATCACCAGAAAATGCCTCCTCAGGGAATTACGCTGGCCTCCAAGGCTCTGCACAGAGGCTAAATGGAAATATCTGAAACACCACCTCAAACTCCGCCAAAATCCTCCTGTGAGCAAAGGCTGACCCTCTGCTCAAAATCTCGTCTGAATCCCTTGCAGAAACCTCGATTCGGAGCACCTCCAAAAAGGGACTGCGTCCTCTCTCCCAGTGACTGCGCAGTCTCTATGAACTCTAGCTCTGCAACAAAACCAAACAACAAAACTACTCACAAAATATTGAAGAACTAACCTTTCCTGAGCAGGCACTCGAAGTCCCCTGGGGCTAAGGGCGAGATCTCCGACCAGAGACACTCAATGCACTAAACAATGCTGCAGACAGGCTAAACAGCCAGCGTGCTCAAGAAGACAAACGTCTCGCTCAAAATCATCAACTCCAGAATGAATCAAATGAGGAGGCTTCTCCATCTTTTATAACGTTGGTTTCCCTCCAAAACCCCAACGTAGCCTCTCTCTCCTCCACGTGCTCATCCTCATCTGTGCAGAAGCTTCTAGAGTGCACGTGGGTCCCCTCCTCTATGTGGTGTTTGGCCCCCCTTGGCTCCCCTTAAGTCATAACGTTGTGCTACTAGGAGGATGTTTTATTTCACTTAAGTGAGTTAGACCCTCTCTACTCACTTTTTATTTATTTACAAACTTTAGACGACAAAACTATACAAAATCGAATATTCCAATTAGCTGTCGCTAATTAGGAATATTAGAGTCTCCCCCGGAAAAATGTTGCTTGTCCTCAAGCAACTGAAGTGATGGATGCTGCAAAATCTTCTCGCTCTCCCAAGTGGCATCCTCATCCGGCAAATTCTTCCACCTCACTAGGAATTCCCGAACCGTCCTGCTCCGTAACTCCCTCTCCCTGGTATCAATAATGGCCTCTGGATGCAACACCAAGTGCCCCTCATCATCTGTAGGTGGTAACTCCTCTGTCACTGTCACCTGCTGCCCCAGCGCCTTCTTCAGGCATGATACATGGAAAATGTTGTGGATCTTGCTTCCTTGGGGCAGCTCCAACTCATACGCAACCTGCCCAATCCTGCGTATCACCCTGTATGCCTCGTAAAAGCGAGGCTTGTGCTTCTCAGCTCCCTTCTGCTTCAGCGATGACTGTCAGTATGGCTGTAACCATAGGTAGACCAAGTCCCATACCTCAAACTGTCTCTCCACCCGACCTCTATCGGCATATAGCTTCTGCTGGTTCTGTGTTGTAGCCATATTGTCCTTGAGAGCTCGGAGGATGTCCTGACTCTCTTGGATCCAAATCTTGGCTCTAGGAGGCTTGCTAGCACCGAACATCACATCAGCAAAAGATAAAGGATGGTACCCATACAAAGCATAAAATGGTGACATACCAATAGACATGTGATGTGTCGTGTTGTAGCAGTACTCCCCCAAATGCAACCATCTCAACCATGCTCGCTGCTGCCCACTGACATAGTTACGCAAGTAGCCCTCCAACCACTTGTTAACTATCTCCGTCTGTCCATCCGTCTATGGGTGGTAACTGGTACTCGGTGTCAACTCCGTCCCCACTAGTCGGAAAAGCTCCTGCCAAAATCCGCCCATGAAACGGTTGTTGTTGAGCCCTAAAAATGTCCTTTCTTTTCACCAAATTTCACTCCATTCCATTTGTCCTTTATCAATTATAGGCTTAAAAGATCAATAGGAATGATTAAAATCACTTTAAGATTACATGCAATGACTGACTTATTATACTTTTGTGGTTTTGTTGTCATAGTGATTTTTGAGCAGACTTAGCTACAGAATGCAGTCATTCTGTAGCTAGTCGCATATTCCGTAGCCATCTTTATGTTTACACAGGTTATAGGTGTCATTTGAGGGAAAGATGCATATGGTTAGACTCCAGAACTCTCCTGCATCATTCCTTGTCCTCCACGAAGGCTGAGCAAAAATCTGAGAGTGGCTATGCACGTGGACAAAGCCAAAACCAAGAAGCAGACTTCTACAAGGATAAGGACTCTGCAGGTGTCTTTAGCAAAATACGAGTCCTCAAAAGGAGTTCTAGTTTGATTTTGATTATAAAAGACACCTATGCCTATTTCTACTCAATGACAGTTATGTATTTGCTTATAAAAATAACTCAGTGAACCGAGAAACAGTTAGTTGATGTTTTGTTGTTAGTTCTCAAAGACTGTGATACTCTATTTCTGAGCGTTTTTTTCTAATGAAAGAAATATAACTTTGATGCATGATCTGAAGCAACTTTAAGGAGTTAAGGATTCGTGTGCCAATCTGATGGTAGAGGGCCCCTACTATCCGAAAGGCTTTGTGCATATTTTCTAGATAAGTGACCTTTAACTTTGTTTTGTTCTTAACTTAGGCAGTTTTCTGAGTTTATTCTCTTGCATCATGCTTTATGTCATTTACTTACATCGAATATTACAGTCAATCTTGTTCTCATGAGCTGCTCCAATATATCACTAATATGTGAATGAGATATAGCTATAGTACTTTAGAATTAATTGCATTTTAGTTCAGTTATGTTCATTGCATTTCAGTCCTATTAATTAGATTTAAAAGACCCTCATTATTTTATAAGCTGCTCTTGTTCTTAACTTATTCTAACACATCATTATCATATGAACAGGAATTAGTTATATTATTGTGAGTTCTTGACTGTTCTGCAATTATGTAAAAGATTCTCATAATTTTACAAACAGTCTTTTTCCCAAGTTGTTCCAAGAAATCTCTAACCTTTGAATGAGGCTTAATAGTAACATTTTGAGCTGCAGAATGAGCTAATTCTAGTGTCATAAGTTATTTTAGCATAGGGTTCCTTACTACATTGCAGATAATCTTTTCTCAAAATGTTTCAACAAATTTCTAACAACGAATAAGATTTTCTCTGTGATGTTTTAAGTTGTGTTTACTAAAGAGAACCTCATTACATCAAACTAATCCTTCTCTCAGTTTGTTCCAACATACCTCTAATGAAATGAATTGGACTAAGTTTAATGTTATGAGTTACTTTTCTTATCAGCTTTACAATCTGTGGATTAGCATTTTCTGTTATTGGTACCATTCATAGTTTAGAGTAGATTTTATTCTGTTTTAGTGTGATCAGTAACTTCTCTTTGCTAGCAATTTAGTTTTTTTCCCCTTAGCATAAAAACACAAAACCAAAAACACTAGAAAAACACTAAGCACAACGAAGTAAGAAGAAGATACCTAGGCACACATAGTGCACTTCACTTCAACAATTTACTAACCCTGGTTGACAATTTATGACATCAATTTAGGAACACTAAGTTGAGCAGACAGTTGTCCCTGTCACTGATGATGGTCTTAGGAAGACCATGCAGTCTGAAAACCTCTCTGAAGAACAGCTCGGCCACCTGTGCTGCTATGTAATGCGCGGATATGGCGATAAAGTGTGCATACTTTGTCAGTCGATCAACGATGACAAAGATACAATCCTTGCCCTGCACCATGGGAAACCCTGTGATGAAATCCATCGATATGCTCTCCCATTTCCCTTCCGGAATGGGAAGAGGCTGCAACAATCCGGCGGGATGGCTCATCTCCCCCTTATTCCTCTGACAAACATCGCACTCCCTAATGTGCTGGAGTACGTCCTCCTTGAGGCCCTTCCATGAGAATCTCTCTCTAATGGTTCTGTAGGTTTTGGTAAACCCCTGATGGCCTGCTAATGGAGAATTGTGTGATGCCTGGAGTATCTTATTCTTAAGCTGATATCCCTCAGTCAAGAAGATCCTATCCCTGTAATAGTTGATCTCATCAACCACCCTGTCCCTGTCATCCGCCACCTGTCCATCTAGAAATCCACCACCCGTCCATCTAGCACCTCACATGCAACTGTCCTGAGTGTCTACACTAAAAGCTGCTCAATCAACTTCATTTGGTGAGAATAACGTGCTATTCATGAAAAAGTACACTGAAGGCTAACACGTTATCTTAGCTCTGACATACCATGTCAAAGTCACATGTCAGACTCACCAGAAGAACTGTCTCCTCCACGCCCTCTCCTGTAGCTGCTTCTGCTCAAAAAAGAACTTGAGGTTGTTGTGATCAGTCCTCACCCTGAACCTGTTTCCTACCAAATACTGCTGGAATTTGGCCAAGGCATGCATGATGGCCAACATCTCCTTGTCATATATAGAATACAACCTCTCATGCGGAAGGAGCTTCTGGCTCTCAAAAGCTATAGGGTGTCCCCCCTGCATCAATACTGTGTTGATCCCCTCTCTCGACGCATCACACTCCAAGACAAATGGCTGCGTAAAATCCGACAATGCAAGCATGGGGCAGCTACTCATCACCTCCTTGAGCCTATCAAAGGCTCGATGCGTTGTATCTGACCAATTGAATGCCCCCTTCTTCGTCAAATCTGTAAGGGGTGCAGCAAGCTGTGAAAATCCTCTGATGAACTTCCTGTAATAGGTACATATCTCAATGAACCCTCGAAGTTCCGTCATGTTCTTCGGCTCCGGCCAATCTCTGATGGCTCTAATCTTCTCCTCGTGGACCCTCACCCCGTCCACTCCAATAATGTGACCCAAATATAACATCTCCGTCATCCCAAACTCACACTTGCAGAGCTTAGCATAGAATTGTTGCTCTTCCAAGATGCGTAGTACTGCCTCTATATGCTGGAGATGCTCCTCCCAAGTCCTGCTATATATGAGTATGTCATCAAAGAAAACCAATACAAAATTCCTCAGATGACTGCAGAAGATATGGTTCATGCAAGACTGAAAGGTGGCTGGTGCATTGGTCAGCCCAAAAGGCATAACCAAAAACTCAAAGTGCCCATAATGATACCTGAAGGCAGTCTTAGGAATGTCCTGTTCCCTCACGCGAATTTGGTGGTACCCTGATCTCAAATCAATCTTCGAGAAGAACTTAGCTCCTCTCAGCTCATCCATCAACTCATCGATCCTGGGTATAGGGTACCTGTTCTTTAGAGTCTTCTTGTTTAGGGCCCTATAGTCAATGCACATCCTCAAGGTGTCGTCCTTCTTCTTCACCAACACTACAGAAGAAGCAAACGGACTCGTGCTCGGTCTGATGTGTCCAAGAGCCAACAACTCCTGGATGGCCCACTTAATCTCATCCCGATAGGCTTTGGGATGCCTATAGGGGGTAGTTATCACTACCTGAATACCCTGCTCAAGCTCAATGGTATGCTCAAACCCTCGATCTGGTGGCCGACCTGGTGGTATATCCCCAAACACTACCTCATGCCTGTCAAGGATGGCTTATATATCAGATGAACTGCCTGACCAGTGGTCTCTGCCTCTGATGCCCGCAGCTCAACCGCCCACTCTATGTCTCCCTTCTGGAAGTCTGCCTCCATCCGGTGTGCCGAAACTATCTGAGGTGGGTAAGTATGCATCCCCCGGATCTTCTCATGCTTCCCAGTCTTCTTGTCATCCCACTCCATCTCTAAGGCCTCCCAATCCGTGGTGACCTTCCCCAGAGTAATCAAACACTAAACACCCAACAGCACATTGGTATCTAGTATGTTGACCACGAAAAAGTGATCGGTCACGGTGTAGGTACCCATCATCACTGCAAACTCTGGAACATACCGGGCACACTGCATTGTCTGGGCTCCTGGGACCAAGACTGAAAACCTGTCAAAACTCTCGGTCGGTATACCCCTCCGCTCGACCATCTGTGCATCAATGAAGTTGTGGGTCGCCCCACTGTCAACCAAGACTGATACTCACTGGCCACGTATTGTCCCTCGTACGCACAACGTCAAATACTTAGGAACTCCTCGCAAGGCTGCAAGGGCCCCTCCTGTGGGTGCAAAAGTTGCACCTCCTGTCCCTGGAGGTGGAGGTGGCAACTGATCCTGGGTCGTCTGACTATCTCCTGCCTCCTCATCATCCTCCTCATCCTCTTCCCCGCTATCATTGAAGAAGACCTCAATGAAGTGTGCTTTGCCAGCAGCACACCTATGCCCTGTTGCCCACGGCTCCTGACAAGTGAAGCATAGCCGCTTCTTCCTCAACTCCCTCCTGGCATCATCATCTATCTGTGCCCGTCCTGGATTCCCCTTTGGAGGAGGAACCCTCACATCCTTCCCCTTGGGCTGGAAGCCTTGTCTCTGGGGGTAAGGTGTCCACGTCCTGGGCAACGCATCCTGTAAGTCCCTGGTCTTGCTAATGGCATCCTAGAGTGTAGCTGGTCTAGTAGATCTGACTAGACCACGAAATGGCTCTGCCAATCCCTCCACAAACATATAGATCATCCATGTCGCGGATAGATCTGGCACCATCACCGAAACCCTTAAGAAATCTGCGATGTATGTCTCTGGGCTCCCTGTCTGCTTGAGCTTCGTTAGCTCAACAAAATGCTGTTCCGGATCCCTCCGGTCAAAACGCTCCATCAACCTCCTGGTAAACTCGGCATATGTCGTCACTGTCGAGTGTTCGAGTGTAACCATCCCATGGAACCACCAGTCTTGGGCCTCACCATCCAAATGTAATGTTGCCACCTTGATGGCCTCCGTCTCCGACATCTGGTTAAGCTGGAAAGAGATATCCAACTTCTCCACCCAAGACTTTTCCGAACTGTTCAATGATCCATCAAACGTAGGCAAATGGTATTTGCTAGAGGCATGGTGGGAATTTCCATCATGATAATGTCGGTGCCCTCTATGATGGTCGCGGGGTCTACTATCCCGCTGGAGCTGAACGAAATCTCTGAATGTGAGAGCATCCCTGAACTCCTGCCCGTAGGCCTGATACTTTGCAAAATACTCGTCTAAGTGTCCAAGCTCTGCCTCCTGCTGGGCTCCTGCCCATGTTTGCTTCCAAGAAAGTGGACATGGTAGAGCGGGTAGGTGCACGGGAAGCCATCGGCTGGGGAGTATCACGCTGAGCAGCACCCTGCTCCGGCAAATGGTGGGATGTACCTGATCCCTCTCCGACCTGGTAAACCCGCAGGGCCTCACGCTGTCTAGCCTCTACAGCAGTAAACCTCTGTCCCATCACCTCAACCTGTCTGGCTAACTCCTGCATTGATTTGAGGAGCTGGTCCGCAAATCTCTTCCCGTCCTTGTCTGCCATCTGAATCCCTAACTCTGAACCTAACACAGGCTTCCCCTGTTCTGCGTTTGTCACAGGCTCCTCCTGCTCCGCGTATGTCACAGGCTCCTCCTGCTCCGCGTCTGTCACAGGCTCCTCCTGTTCTGTGTTCACCACTCGAACACAGTCTCCCTCTCCGTAGGTGTTTTCCAACCTACACTCACGGTCTCTGTACTTCTTGCCTCTGTAACAAATATATGATCTTTTCCCCAGTGTCATAGACCACTAGCTCCACAGGCTGAGCCAGAACTATGCTCTGATACCACTATAATATCTCGTTTCGGGGATATCTCTAAAACATGGCAAACTCCAACCAGAGATGGACTAGGAGGGCATTTACCGGATATTCCTCCTCTGAGAGAGGACGAGATCCGGAGGCTACCTGGCCCTTTCCAGACTCTGTCTAAGAGTGAAAGATAAACACACCAAGTGGTATAGAACTAGAATGCTCAGAAATATAAATAAATAACAGTGCAGTAGACATATAATAACAGAGAAAGAAATTACGGCAACTCATCCAGAAAACATAGAGAGGAAATGTTGAGCCATTTTATTAATCTGAGAAATATAATGAAGTACAATAGGTGATCAGAGTGATGGCACCTAATCTTACTCAAGGCAAGTGACGAAACACTCTCAGAAAATACAGGAAATGGCTGCTCTATGAACTGCATCCCTGCTGCTGGAAAACTGCCGTGTAGCTACTACTGTTGGAATGGACTGAGGACTAGGGGCTGATCCCCTTCCCGGAATGAGCTGAAAATCTGCAAACCTCCTTTACTCACCAACCCGGACAAAACCCATAAACCATATCAAAAATGGCCAACCCCCGAAAATCACCAAAAAATGCCTCCTTAGGGAATTACGCTGGCCTCCAAGGCTCTGCGCAGAGGCTAAATGGAAATAGCTGAAACACCGCCTCAGACTCCGCCAAAATCCTCCTGTGGGCAAACGCTGACCCTCTGCTCAAAATCTCGTCTGAATCCCCTGCAGAAACCCCGATTCGGAGCACCTCCAAAAAGGGATTGCGTCCTCTCTCCCAGTGACTTCAGTCTCTATGAGCTCTAGCTCCGCAACAAACCCAAACAACAAAACTACTCACAAAATACTGAAGAACTAACCTTGCCCGAGCAGGCACTCGAAGTCCCCTGGGGCTAAGGGCGAGATCTCCGACCGGAGACACTCAATGCACTAAACAGTGCTGCCGACAGGCTAAACAACCAGCGTGCTCAAGAAGACAAACGTCTCGCTCAAAATCATCAACTCCAGAATGAATCAAATGAGGAGGTTTTTCCATCTTTTATAACGTTGGTTTCCCTCCAAAACCCCAACGTAGCCTCTCTCTCCTCCACATGCTCATCCTCATCTGCGCAGAAGCTTCTAGAGTGCACGTGGGTCCCCTCCTCTACGTGGTGTTTGGCCCCCCTTGGCTCCCCTTAAGTCATAACGTTGTGCTACTAGGAGGATGTTTTATTTCACTTAAGTGAGTTAGACCCTCTCTACTCACTTTTTATTTATTTACAAACTTTAGACGACAAAACTATACAAAATCGAATATTCCAATTCGTTGTCGCTAATTAGGAATATTACATCATGGAAATGATGCATGGGATGACATTGTGGGATTGCAAATGTACAGGTACAACTTCAGTCATTGACCTCAACTTTGAATTCACCTTGGGAGAGAAATAAAGTATAGACACATAACCAATTTAATAACAAGTGAAACTTGAAGTTAATATTCAAGATATAATCAAACTGCCATTGTACTATATCAGAAGTATTATGTTTCTGTGTATTTTGGCGACCTAGTTCCCCTTGAAATTCTTTGGCATTAATTAAATCTGAGTGCAATTTAATGCCAAAGAAGGATCAACAAGTAAGCCTCTTGAACTCATTCATACTGATATATGTGGACCTATGAGGAAAAAGTCACCTCGTGGAGAACAATACTATATTTTGTTTATTGATGATTTCTATAGAATGTGTTGGATTGGGTTGATTAAACACAAAGATGAAGCATTTGAGAAATTTCAGATCTTCAAAGCACTGGTTGAAAATGAATTAGATCTAAAATCAAGTGTCTTAGATCTGATCGAGGAGGAGAATATACATCCAATGAATTCCTTGAATTTTGTGAACAACATGACATAAAAAGACAGTTTTCTATAACTGGCACTCCACAACAGAATGGCGTAGCAGAAAGAATGAATAGAATAGTTCAACAAATGGCTAGAGCTATGCTTGATTTATCTCAGAATCACCTGAATGACATTTGTGTAGGCTACACATACACGTAAATATTAATAACAAGGCGCACACCGGTAAATATAATCACATATGAGCTCTGGTATGGTAATATTCCTACTGTAAAACATTTTAAAGTTTTTGGAAGCAAATGCTTTATCAAGAAAAATGATGAAAAACTTGGCAAGTTTGAACCTAGAGCAGATGAAGGAATATTTCTTGGTTACTCTTCTAGGAGTAAAGCATATAAATGTTACAATAAAAGACTTCAAAAGATTGTTGAATGCATTGACGTTGCAATTGATGAGTCTCTCTCAGCTCCAAAAGAGGAAATACAAACAGTGAATGAATATGATGGTGATGTATATCTTCCTGCATCAAATAGAAATGATATAGACGGTGAACCCAATGAAGCACTAGAAGATGATCTATCTGAAAAAGCTCCATCCAGGTATGTTCAAAAGAATCATCCAGAATCTCAAATTTTGGGAGAAAAGGGATCAGGTGTCCAAACAAGGAGAACTCTACTAGGATCTTCTAGCTATCTGGCATTTTTATCCACTATTGAACCACATAATGTCAAACAAGCTAGCAAAGATGAATGTTGGATTCAAGCCATGAATGAAGAACTTGATCAGATTGAAAAAAATCATACTTGGGAATTAGTTCCAAGACCTCATGATAAAAATGTTATTGGAACTAAATGAATATTCAAGAACAAGTTAAATGAAAATGGAGATGTTATTAGAAACAAAGCTAGACTTGTTTGTAAAGGGTATGCTCAACAAGAAGGTATAGAATTTGAAGAAACATTTTCTCTTGTTGCTAGACTTGAAGCCATAAGAATGTTTCTTGCCTTTTCAAGCTTTCAACAGTTCAAAGTTTATCAAATGGATGTTAAATCTGCTTTCCTCAATGGTGATCTAGAAGAAGAAATTTATATAGAACAACCGCATGATTCATTTTGGAAATGATGAAAAACTTTGTTTGTAGACTTAAAAATCTTTATATGGTCTCAAACAAGCTCCAAGGGCATGGTATTATCGTTTTGACAAATATCTTCATCAACAAGGATTTTCAAAGGGTTCTCATTGATAGCAACTTATACAATAAAAAAAAACCGAAATGATAATTATTATTTGATTGTGGTTGTATATGTTGATGACATCATTTTTGGAAGTAATGAAGAGTCCATGAGTCAGAAAATTTCTTCTGTTATGCAGCAAGAATTTGAAATGTATTTACTTGGGGAACTAACATTCTTTCTTAGCTTACAAGTGCAACAAGCAACAAATGGCATATTCTTATCACAAGAAAAATATCTTAAGAAAATTCTGAAGAAGTATGGGATGGAAGATTGCAAACCTGTAAGTACACCAATGATAACCAGGTGTAACCTCAGTTCTCATGATGATTCTTCCACGGTGAATCAACCAGAATATAGATCCATGATTGGAAGTCTACTTTATCTCATAGAGACAAGACCAGACATTATGCATGCAGTTGGTATTGTTGGACGATTCCAAGCTAATCCAAAAGAGTCTCACCTTCAAGCTGTAAAAAGAATACTCAAATATCTACAAGGAACTCAAGACTTTGGACTATGGTATCCAAAGAATGCTAATCTCACTCTTCATGCTTACACAGATGTAGATTGGGCTGGAAATGTTGATGATCGAAAGAGCACTAGTGGTGGTGCATTCTATATGGGGCCCCGATTAGTATCTTGGTTCAGCAAGAAGCAAAGCTCTATTGCCTTATCTACAGCAGAAGAAGAATATGTGGCTGTCGCATCATGTTGCACACAACTTCTTTGGAACATGCAGACTTTACAAGACATTCAAATCAAATGTTCACCTCCCATATCCATTATGTGTGATAATACAAGTGCCATTAGTATCTCAAATAATCCTGTTATGCATTCCAAGACCAAGCACATTCCTATCAAGTATCACTTCTTACATGAACAAGTGCTTGAACAAAAGGTGAAATTGGAGTATGTTCCCTCCAAAGAACAAGTTGCTGATATATTTACTAAACCTCTTCCCAAGGAAGCATTCAAATATCTCAGACAAAAGTTCTCAGTAGTCTCGCCATTCTAAGGCTTCAGACTCCTTAAAATTCAAGATTTAAATTTGGGATACACGGATTTCCTAAAGGAACAATCACGTATATACACGGTTTATAGCTACTTAAAACCACATATGAAGCGCAGGCCGCAAAATTTTTCAGGTCGCATTTTCAGCACAAATTTTCGATGGTTGTGGGGTATCTCTCGTGATGTTCCAATTCTTAGATGTTTCAGCTCTCATATTTATGTTTCATTCTCTGATATTTGATGAAGATGCCTTGATGATTTGCTGTTGAAAGTGTTGAGGATGCACAAGCTAAGGGGGAGCTTTGGTCATATGGAAAGGATGCATTGTTGGCATTCTAATTATTTTTTGTGGTCTGATCTCATGCTTGAGATTCTTTGGTCTTGATTGTATATGTTATTTCTATATTTTGATGAAAAGGTTATGTTGAGACCTATGACAAAATTGTTATGTTGAGTCAAATATGTAATTCCACTTGGTTGGATTATCATGTAAATATGAGTTCCTTGGTGATAGGAACAATACGCTTTCCTTAAAATATATATATATAACTAAAGATTCCGCATAAACTCAGGGGGAGCATGGTACCTTCGGTACAAAGGATATTGATCTGCCCTTGGCCCTTAATGTCAAAGGGAGAGAATGCTGTGAATAATTGCTGGTTGAATGGAGATGCTTCATGTATTTCTGATCATGGTTGCCATCAAGTCCAAAGGGAGAGATTGTTGGCAATATTTTTCTTGTGTCCTATAATTTTGAATTGTTTGTCCTTGATGGCAACTCTCTGGCAGAAGATGAATAATATGTATGTATGAAGAATCTCAACAGTCTATCAGATGTTTTGTGCAGCAGATTAATTATTCCTATTGTGTCAGAATGTATATGCGGGTTCGTCACAGCCAAGTCGTGTATGCACACGGAAAATTACGTCCCAAGTCACGTAAGCCTGTTTGTGCTCCAAATTTATAATATGATACTGTGGGGCATTACCATGGTATTAGCCCACAAGATTGAGCGTTTGTTTAACTATTATTTGATTCTCAGGAATATCCCCAAATGGGATATTGCACGAATTTGTCTAGATTTACTTAAACCCTTGGGATTTACTTAAGCCCCAAAATATGCCATAAAATCAACATGTATTTCACAGAAGATTGCCATGTAAAATTAAACACATAAAATACTGCAATCCAATACCACATAGAACAGGAAGAATCTCAGCTTTTACTATAAATAAAAAAAGGGGTTTACATATAGATCTGACTCAGAAAGCGCTGAGATAGAAAACTAGCCAACAATACAATCTGTTGCACTACTACACAACGATGGCCTCCAAAACTGAACTGCTGCACTCTCCCTCCGGCAACAACTACCACTTAATCCCCTAAAGCACCTGTTGAAGATCCGAATGATCCTCACTCCAATATCCCTGAAGCTCTGCAAAACTTCTGAATGAAGCCTCCTCAAGGAGAGTTGGGTTTCCATGGCAACACTCATAAATCACTCGAGGGTTTCCGTCCTAGGGCTACGGCTGAAGTAGAGAACCACGTCTCAAACCTCTCATACAAGAAAATGATATGATCCAAAGATATCTCTCAATGGCCTCCTCTCTTTCTTTTATAGATCTCTTGGAGCCTTCGAGAGCATTATTTTATTATCATTTTATTCAAGGAGCACTTTTCCCTCTTATTAAAATATTCCTTTTTAATGCAGAAAAGGGTAAATCGGCTACCATGCCTCCTCCGGTCACTGAAACCCGTGTCTAACTTCCCACCATGTAGGTATCCCCTATCTCGGTTCCAATGAGCTATTACACTAAGGTGTTCCATCATATATTCCTCCCGGAATGCCACCTTGAGCGTAATCAGCTGAGTTAAGCCCAGAAATAACTCAAATTTCTGAAAGTTATCGAAATGCACCGGAACGAAAGCCAAACTGCTCGGATGATGGAATATATCAAGCGAATGCCATCCGATCACATAGAAACCCCTCAAATCTCCTCCAAAAATCCTGGGCCCACTGATGACACCAACCTGTACATGTGACCGGTTTGCTTCTAACTCTGGAAGTCCATCCTAGCCCTGTCATAGGTGACACCAAAAAAAGGAATATTACAGACCTTCCACCCCAAGATTTCTTGCCCTCAAGCAATCCAAATATTTGGGCCACCCTGTTGGCCTGCTGCAATTGAGACCCAATGCCCGGATCCCATACAAACCCATGGGTGTTGCTATGCACCTGTGTCAAGCCACTCATAATAGAACCTTCAATGTCGGGACCCCAAATTGATCTCTCACTGTACCAGTCAACAAACAATCCTCCCAGACCCCAAGCCACCATGGCTAATCATCGCCCAAGTCCCACGGCTCGGACTGCACACTGCCTCTGGCTATAGATGATGCCCCATGAAGGGAAGTCCACCAACAAGCATCAATGCTACCTAGCTCCTGCTGTGTTGTACCTCTAACTGTATAATTTTCACCACCAACTGCGTACCAACTCATCACCTCTCTCCAATCCAAGTCCTGACTCAATCCCACGCTGATACTTCTCTCCTAAAATCGGGATGGAGTGCTGAAGAAAGAATGACATGTGCCCCACTGCCAGCTGGAATCTGTAACATCTGCTATGTCTAAGGGCCTGTGCTCTGTTGTGCTCCCTACGAAGAATACCGTACCATCAAGAGGGTACCAACTCATGATCTCCCGCCAATCTATCCTGGAAGAAGAATCCAATGTAGTGCCAACTGCATATGGAATATGCCTAGAGAACTATCACCAGCTCATAATCAACTCACACTGCTTCGTCCCGTCTGCCAAGGAAATCTGCCTATAGAAGAAGGCCCCTCCCTCTATAATGGGCCAAAGTGGGCAAGATATGCTGCAAGCCCCATCGATGTACTCCTGGAGGGTGCTACTCCCTGGAAATACTGCAGCTCTGCTGACTGCATGTGCATCTATCTGTACCTCATCAGTGTGTCGGCCCAACGATGGATGCTCCACCATCTCCAACAGCTCATCCCCCTCATAATCGGGAATGTAATGCTCCTGCTGTCTACTAGCCCCCTACAGAACTATCCCATCAACCTCCAACATCTCCAGAGGATATGGATCTGCAACTGTTATCACTGTACTCAGTGTATGTGCATTTGACTGTTCCTCCTCAATGGCTGACCCCAAGGTTAGCCGCATATCCATCATAGACTCAATGTGAGCCTCCATCTGGCTCTCCTCGAAAGGACTATCATGCATGATGTGCATAGTATCCTCCTCTGCTGACTCAGGCTCCGCCATATGCTGCTCTGGCTGAATCATCACAAGTGACTCATCACCCAGAGTATCTCCCGTAGAGTCTCCTGACTGCTCACCCTGCATACTGGAATGCAGGTCCAGCCTACTGCCATCAACTCCGCATGACTGCTCTTGCTCCCTAGTAGCATCATCATCTGATCCCATGGACTCATCTAGAGAAGAGTCCTCATCCTGACATACATAAGGAACGTCTACTTGCTCTACCTCTGCCACCTCATCTGCATCTCTCAAACATGAGTGATCAGGCCCCCATGGTCCTTTGCAAATGAAGCAAAGTCCCTTCCTCCTCAGTTCATTTCTGCTGCATGATCCACCAAACTGGAACAACTCCTCCTTGGTCAACTGTCTCCTGAAAAGCTCAATGTTCTACTCAACCAACCCTTGGGCTAGTTCATAAGCAGCAGGTGAGACCAACTGCTCTCTCCTCCAAATGCTCAACAACCTAGTCTGCAACTCCTAGCAAATGGCCTCACGGATTCCCATACATGACGACAGGATGGACTTCATGTGTGCTATGACTGTGTCAAAATGATGTCTCCTAATGTTGAAGAAGCATTG
The DNA here is from genome assembly GCA_034641835.2 of Pinus albicaulis. NCBI lineage: Eukaryota > Viridiplantae > Streptophyta > Pinopsida > Pinales > Pinaceae > Pinus > Pinus albicaulis. Next base: position 31,979 of record JAXQQM020076223.1, on the reverse strand, counting down.
GAACATCTGCAGAATCAAGCCATCACACTAAAAATCAAACATCATTTCATGAGTCTGGGTGATGGCCATGACTTCTAAAACCTTAAGCTTCCTCCCAAATGTAGAGCCTACACAATTGTCCAAATCCCGAAAGGTTCCTACTATCAATCTAAAATTTCTTTTCATAATGTCATCATTGTAGGGAGGGAATGGTGTTGTTATCCTCAAAATATCACTGAAACAAAAGGCAATTATAAGCTTGACTCTCTCACTTGGATGTTCCAAGAATCTAGCTTGTACCAATGCAAGCATAGATGGCTCCAAGGCCCAATTTAAAATCCAATCAGATTGCTCTATCTTTGGAAGATAGGATTCCAGTTTCTCCAACATGGGAAAGTCATTTTCTGATCTTCCACACTTTAACTCCATCCCAAGTGCATAAAGCCAATTTCCCACTTCTCTCTCCTTTTGTAAATTTCTCGGGTGCCCTTGTTGGAGAAAATTATGTACCTCCTTGGAGAAGGGTCTATTGTTTTGTTTCAAGGAACTAACTTCTGGATTGTTTAATCTTTCTAGTCTTTGGTTTAGGTTTAGATCACAACCCACTGAGGCATTGTTATGTTGATTTAGGAGTTGTTTTAAAAACTTCATTGTTTCAACAACATATATAGAAGTAACAGTGGTTTAGCCGGACTTGCACAAGGCAAGCTACAAGAACCACGTGATGAGTGCAAGCAAATCCAACCGCTCCAATAGCAAGCTCCTCCAAAAACTGCACTATTGCTTCAAGACTGCACTACTTCTTGACTTCGGCATCTGATTTACCCACTGAAAACTGCTCAAAAAATTCTAGGAATTTGGGAAGGTGATCCTTGCCCAAAACCCAGAAAAACCCAGAAAGGGTTTCCTCTAATTCCAACCTTCAAAATATGACCCTTTGTAGTTTGGCCCTTTTCCAATTTCGTTTTTTGGCATTGCAGCTGCTACTATCAATCACTGCTCTCCAAAATCTTAGCCAACCTCCTCAAATGGCTCTCCTATCAATCTCCCAACACCCCAGCTCTAAAATCCCACAAATGAGCCTCCTCCAATAACTGCATAGGCCCTTCTTACCAAAATAGTTGCAATTGAAAATAGCAAACATGCAGGTTGAGCCAAGATCAAGCCTTTGATACCACTGTAATATCACCAAATGGGATATTTCGCTGAATTTGTCTAAATTTACTTAAACCCCAAAATATGCCATAAAATCAACATGTATTTAACGTAAGATTGCCATGTAAAATTAAACACATAAATCACACAGTGGCTACTACATAGAAACAGAGGATGAATCTAGAAGCTTATTATAAATAGCAACAAAAAGGGGTTTACATATAGATCGACCAGAGAAAGAGGCGGGAATGAAAGCGGCCAACAATACAATCTGCTGCCTTGCTACCACGACAATGGCCTCTAAAGGCCAAAACCTACTGCTGCACTCTCCCTCGCTTAACGACTGCTGATCCACCAAAAACACTGTTGAAGATGGACATCCTCACTCCAATATCCCTGAAGCTCTGGGAAACTTCTGAATGAAGCCTCCTCAAGGAGAGTTGGGTTTTCGTCCAACACTCACAAATCACCCAAGGGTTTCCATCTTGGGGCTACGGCTGAAGTAGAGAACCACGTCTCAAACCTCTCATATAAGAAAATGATATGATCCAAAAGATATCCCTCAATGGCCTCCTCCCTTTCTTTTATAGATCTCTTGGAGCCTTCTAGAGCATTATTTTATTATTATTTTATTCATGGAGCACTTTTCCCTCTTATTAAAATATTCCTTTTTAATGCAGAAAAGGGTAAATCGGCTACCACACCTCATCCGATCACTGAAACCCATGTCCAACTGTCCCACCATGTAGGTATCCTCGTCCCGGTTCCAATGAGCTATTACACTAAGGTGTTCCATTATATATTCCTCTTGGAATGCCACCTTGAGCGTAATCAGTTGAGTTAAGCCCAGAAATAACTCAAATTTCCGAAAGTTGTCGAAATGCACCAGAATGAAAGCCAAACTGCTCAGATTATGGAATATATCAAGCGAATGCCATTCGACCGCATAGAAATCCCTCAAAACTCCTCCAAAAAGCCCCTGGGTCCGCTGATGACACCAACCTGTACCTATGACTAGTCTGCTTATAACTCTGGAAGTCCATCCTAGCCCTGTCATAGGTGACACCAAAAAAGAGAATATTACAGATTCCGTCCAGGAATACCATCAGCAGTTGAGTGGTTTTGTCTCATGGTATTAATAAAGGCTAAATCTATATAAAGAGAAGAAGATCATAGTGCAAGTGGTGCAAGTGTAAGGGTGGGTGATGAATAAATCTCTCTAAAGGATATCTGCATGGAAGAACTCTGTTTTTTTTTAATTGTTAGATCTGAATCTATGATGCACCCATGGATATAATGATGGTTCAAGATCTCTAGATCTAAAATGATGAAACTCTAGTGTGATCTACTGGAGAAATGATGAAGACCTGGCACAAGCATGCTGAGGAAAATGAAGAAATCTGGGTAAGTTTATAGATTTGGTCTGTTCTACAAAGTTTACTTTTACAGATCTATACGCGAGTTGGTCTAAGTAAAAGCATGTATGGTAGTTAGGGTTTCTGAAGCTTATTTGCAGATATTATTTCTGTGATTCTTGTTTTCTTTCTGTTGTCTGTCAATGAAGTCTTCTTGAAGTTCAGGGTTGGTTGAATACAGAGTATGCTGCTAATTTGATAATGAATAAATCTAATCTGTCTGTCAATGAAGTCTTCTTGAAGTTCAGGGTTGGTTGAATACAGAGTATGCTGCTAATTTGATAATGAATAAATCTAATCAATGATTGAGAAAACATGATGAAGGTTGAGTGACTGTCTGACAGTTCTGCATTGTTGTGAGATTATCTGACTGAAAGTTTCATATCTAAATCTGAGTCTGAACAGATTTTGAAAGACATCATACACAGAAGCATATGCAAGTTGGTGCAAAGCAAAGCGCGTGTATACGCGGATACATTAAAGTAAAGTCACAAATTCTTCCAGAATATGAAAAACAATATGCATTGAAGCATATGCAGGTTGATGTGCAGGAAAGCGCATATGAATGCGGCTTCCGTGAAGAAAAGTAGTGTATGGTATTTGAATTAATGTCTCTTCAAGGTTGAGATTGTATCTACATATCTATTTCTGAAGTCTGGGTTATTTCTAATATTTTGGTTACAATGGTCTCACTGTTCTGATTGAAGTATTGGGTTAAGTTTATGATTTGTGATGGGCTGTGTTGAAGCTATTTGATCCAGTATGAAAATTGATGAAATGTGGTCTGCAGTGGGTCTGAGGGTTGAAGCCTTCAGTATGAAAGTAGAAGCTTTCTGCCAGTAGAAGCTGGTGTTGAATTCAGGGGGTCGAAGCTCCCTTCCAGGAGAGGCTGGTAAACGAGAAGAAACGAGGTTGTAGCTCCCTTCCAGTAGCAGCTAGAAAACGAGAGAAGGTTCCAGCCTTCTGCAAGTAGAAGCCTATGTACTGATATGAGTCTGCATTAGTACATGTTGTAAACAGAGTTCCATATAATAAATATTGAAGACAGAGACGACAGCAACGGTAGTTTTCTCCCGAATTGGGTTTCCACCTTAAATATTGGTGTTCATGTGTGTTCCAATTGTGTGATGTTTTATACTGCTGTCACTGTTCATATTTACTGATTATCTAACCTGGTGCATAACTGGTAAATCTAATTTAAAGACTGTTTCTGAGAAGTTTACTAAACTGGAAATCTATATCAGTATACACTAGTTTCTTTCAGCTTATCCGCGTGTATACGCGAGTTCGGTTCATAAAAGCCGCGTATGGAACTCTGCAAAAGAAAAAAAGTTAAATTTTAAATTATGAGCTCTAAATACTGATTCATCCCCCCCTCTCAGTGTTTTTCCGAACACTGAGGTGATAGTGGTGGCTAATCTCTTTGTTGCCAGAAAACCCTACTAGATTTTTGTGGTAACATGCCACAAGTTGTATTAGGGTTTTTACAACATTATTGTTATATAAGATGTCTTGCCCCTTGTAATAATCTATTCTATTATCAATACAAACATATGGCATTCATGTGCATCCATATGAATCCATACCATATGGCATATATACACAAATATGCAAAAGTTCTTATTTACATAGCATGTACGGGTGTTCATAACCAAAATAGCATTGAGTGCAATCCATCTCTGAACCGAAAATACATCAACAAATAGGCTCTAGATGGCCTCTAGCATCCAAAAAAAATCATGCTACAACAAATGCCTACATATCATCAAAATCATTGCCTATATTGGGGTCTTCGTCATCAATATAACCATTTAGGTATTAAAATAAGATAGAAAAAACGTAGCATGTCATATCAAGATTTTGTTTGAGTGATGTGTACATTTTTAGTAGGGTCATGATAGAGGGGTTTAACAACCAATGGCACTAAAATCAAAGTACATAGAGGGCTTGATGCTCTTTATTAAATACTAGTTCCATAAGCTCGTACATGACAAAATCCAATGGAAATGTTGCAATCCCGCCAATCCTGAAATCCTAAAAAACTATTAAGTCGGCTAGATTTTGAGTGAAATCTAAAATTTTACTTTCTCCGTAAGAAATCCAATGAGGTTGGAACCACTCTCAAACATCTCGAGTCATTTCATGGTAATGTTAAAAATTTAAGTAAAAGGATGAAAATGAAAGATAAAGGAGAATGTCACGTTTAATTAAACATCACCATGAATTGCATAGCAATACTAGGGCCATAGGCTTGATTATTAGGTTGACGGCCATAGACTTGAATATTAGGCTAGCCTAGGGGAGAATTAGAAGTGGGCCAACCAACTAAAAAAATAAAAAAAAATAAAAAAAGACAATTTTTACACTAGCCTGCATAGGTACAAACTGCACGGAACCGGTCCTGAACTGGCCGGTTTGGTGAAATAGGTCAGTTCGATATCGAACCAGCCTACTATACCAAGTACTAGTGTTAGCAGAACCGGAGTGTAACCGGTGGAACTGACCGGTTTGACTGTTTTTGGTCTAAAACCGGTCCGAATCGAAATAGGCCGGTATGAACCGGTTTTGGGCCAAAAGCAGCCGGACCCACCGGTTCCACCGGTCACGGTCCGGTTCTGATAACACTGGTACTTGGTATAGTATAGTGTTGTTATAGTTATTTCTAATTCTACCCCAGTTTACAAAATCTTAAGCATGCTTGCAAGGGAACATCTGGAGCCTAGCAAAGTCACCAAGAACGAAAATGCCATCCCTATACATTTTCACAGGCAACATGCTAGGGAGCAGCATGAGCCTTTGCATCAAATCGCACTGTAGCCCACAGATTGCTGAAAGGCTGTGTGTGTAATATCCCGTTTCGAAGATATCTCTAAAACATGGCAAACTCCAACCAGATATGGACTGAGAGGGAATTTACCGGATATTCCGCCTCTGAAAAGAGGACGAGATCTGGAGGCTACCTGGCCCTTTCCAGACTCTGTCTAAGAGTGAAATATAAACGCACCAAGTGGTATAGAACTAGAATTCTTAAGAATATATAACAAATAATAGTGCAGCAGACATACAATAGCATAGAAAGGAAATACGGCAAATACGGCAACTCATCTAGAAACATAGAGAGGAAATGCTAAGCCATTTTATTAATCTGAGAAATATAATGAAGTACAATAGGTGATCAGAGTGATGGCACCTAATCTTGCTCAAGGCAAGTGAAGAAATACTCTCAGAATATACAGGAAATGGCTGCTCTCTGAACTGTGTCCCAGCTGCTGGAAAACTGCCGTGTAGCTGCTACTGCTGGAATGAACTGAAGACTAGGGGATGATTCCCTTGCCGGAATGAGTTGAAAATATGCAAACCTCCTCTACTCACCAACCCGGACAAAACCCAGAAACCATATCAAAAATGGCCAACCCCTGAAAACCACCAAAAAATACCTCCTCAGGGAATTACGCTGGCCTCTAAGGCTCTGCACAGAGGCTAAATGAGAATAGCTGAAACACTGCCTCGAACTCCCCTAAAATCCTCCTACTGGCAAAGGCTGATCCTCTGCTCAAAATCTCAGCTCAATCTCCTGCAGAAATCCCGATCCGAAGCACCTCCAAAATGGACTGCGTCCTCTCTCCCAGTGATTGCGCAGTCTCTATGAAAGCCCAGCTCCACAGCAAACCCAAACAACAAAACCTCTCACAAAATACTGAAGAAATAACCTTGCCCGAGCAGGCACTCGAAGTCCCCCGAGGCTAAGGGCGAGATATCCGACCGGAGACACTCAATGCACTAAACAGTGCTACAGACAGGCTAAACAGCCAGCGTGCTCAAGAAGACAAACGTCTAGCTCAATATCATCAACTCCAGAATGAATCAAATGAGAAGGCTCCTCCATCTTTTATAATGTTGGTTTCCCTCCAAAACCCCAACGTAGCCTCTCTCTCCTCCACGTGCTCATCCTTATCTATGCAGTAGCTTCTAGAGTGTACGTGGGCCCCCTTCTCTACGTGGTGTTTGGGCCCCTTGGCTCCCCCTTAAGTCACAACGTTGTGCTACTAGGAAGGTGTTTTATTCCATCTAAGTGAGTTAGACCCTCTCCACTCACTTTTTATTTATTTATAAACTATAGACGACAAAAATGAACAAAATCGAATATTCCAATTAGCTGTCGCTAATTAGGAATATTACAGTCTCCCCCAACAAAATGTTGCTTGTCCTCAAGCAACTGAAGTGATGGATGCTGCAAAATCTTCTCTCTCTCCCAAGTGGCATCCTCATCCGACAAATTCTTCCACTTACCAAGAATTCCCGGACTGTCCTGCTCCGTAACTGCCTCTCCCTGGTATCAATAATGGCCTCTGGCTGCAACACCAAGTGCCCCTCATCATCCGTAGGTGGTAGCTCCTCTGTCACTGTCACCTGCTGCCCCAGCGCCTTCTTCAGGCAGGATACATGGAAAATGTTGTGGATGTTGTTGCCTTGGGGCAGCTCCAACTCATATGCAACCTGCCCAATCCTGCATATCACCCTGTATGGCCTGTAAAAGCGAGGCTTGAACCTTTCAGCTCCCTTCTATTTCAGCAATGACTGTCGGTATGGCTGTAATCGTAGGTAGACCAAGTCCCCTACCTCAAACTGTCTCTCCACCCGACCTCTATCGGCATACAGCTTCTGTTGGTTCTGTGCTATAGCCATATTGTCCTTGAGAGCTCGGAGGATGTCCTGACTCTCCTGGATCCAAATCTTGGCTCTAGGAACCTTGCTAGCACCGAACATCACATCAGCAAAAGATAAGGAATGGTACCCATACAAAGCATAAAACGGTGACATACCAATGGACATGTGATGTGTCGTGTTGTAGCAGTACTCCCCCAAATGCAACCATCTCAACCATGCTCGCTGTTGCCCACTAACATAGTTACACAAGTATCCCTCCAGCCACTTGTTAACTATCTCCATTTGTCCATCTGTCTGTGGGTGATAACTGGTACTCGGTGTCAACTCCGTACCCACCAGTCGGAAAAGCTCCTGCCAAAATCCGCCCATGAAACGGTTGTCCCTATCACTGATAATGGTCTTAGGATGACCATGCAGCCTGAAAACCTCTTTGAAGAACAACTCGGCCACCTGTGCTGCTGTGTAATGCGCGGATATGGCGAAAAATTGCGCATACTTTGTCAGCCGATCAACGACAACAAAGATACAATCCTTGCCTGCACCATGGGAAACCCTGTGATGAAATCCATCGATATGCTCTCCCATTTCCCCTCCAGAATGGGAAGATGCTACAACAATCCTGTGGGATGGCTCATCTCCCCCTTGTTCCTCTGACAAACATTGCACTCCCTGATGTGTTGGAGTACGTCCTCCTTGAGGCCCTTCCATGAGAACCTCTCTCTAATGGCCCTGTAGGTTTTGGTAAACCCCTGATGGCCTGCCAATGGAGAATCATGTGATGCCTGGAGTATCTTCTTCTTAAGTTGAGATCCCTCAGTCAAGAAGATCCTGTCCCTGTAGTATATGATCTCATCAACCACCCTGTACCTGTCATTCGCCACCTGTCCATCCAGCACCTCACATGCAAATCTGTCCTTGGAGTACTCCACTAAAAGTCGAGCCCTCCAATCTGTATCCAAGCTCATAAGAGATAACGTGGCTGGTCTACGTGAAAGGGCATCTGCTACCACCTTATTCTTACCCTTGACATACTCAATGTCAAAGTCATATGTTGGGATCTTACTGATCCACTTCTGCTGCCTCTCCTGTAGCTGCTTCTGCTCCAAAAAGAACCTGAGGCTGTTGTGATCAGTCCTCACCCTGAACCTGTTCCCTACCAGATATTGCCGAAATTTGGCCAATGCATGCATGATGGCCAACATCTCCTTGTCGTATATAGGATACAACCTCTCGTGCGGAAGGAACTTCCGGCTCTCAAAGGCTATAGGGTGTCCTCCCTGCATCAATACTGCATCGATCCCCTCTCCCGACGCATCACACTTCAAGACAAATGGCTGCGTAAAATCCGACAATGCAAGCACTGGGCAGCTTCTCATCACCTCCTCGAGCCTATCAAAGGCTCGCTACGCTGTATCTGACCAACTGAATGCCCCCTTCTTTGTCAAATCTGTAAGGGGTGCAACGAGCTGTGAGAAACCTCTGACGAACTTCCTGTAATAGGTACATATCCCAATGAACCCTCGAAGTTCCGTCACGTTCCTCGGCTCCAACCAATCTCTGATGGCTCTAATCTTCTCCTCATGGACCCTCACTCTATCCACTCCAATAATGTGACCCAAATACAACATCTCCGTCATCCCAAACTCCCACTTGGAGAGCTTAGCATAGAACTGTTGCTCTTCCAAGATGCATAGTACTGCCTCTATATGCTGGAGATGCTCCTCCCAAGTCCTGCTATATATGAGTATATCATCGAAGAAGACCAATACAAACTTCCTCAGATGACTGCAGAAGATATGGTTCATGCAAGACTGAAAGGTGGCTGGTGCATTGGTCAGCCCAAAAGGCAAAACCAAAAACTCAAAGTGCCCGTAGTGACACCTGAAGGCGGTCTTGGGAATGTCCTGTTCCCTCACGCGAATCTGATGGTACCCCGATCTCAAATCAATCTTCGAGAAGAGCCTAGCTCCTCTCAGCTCGTCCAGCAACTCGTCGATCCTGGGTATAGTGTACCTGTTCTTCAAAGTCTTCTTGTTCAGGGCCCTGTAGTCAATGCACATCCTCAAGGTGTCGTCCTTCTTCTTCACCAACACCATGGAAGAGGCAAATGGACTCATGCTCGGTCTGATGTGCCCGAGAGCCAACAAATCCTGAATGGCCTGCTCAATCTCATCTCGATAGGCTTTGGGATGCCTATAGGGGGTAGTGATCACCGCCTGAATACCCTGGTCAAGCTCAATGGTGTGCTCAAATCCTCAGTCCGGTGGCCGACCTGGTGGTATATCCCCAAACACTACATCATGCCTGTCAAGAATGGCTTGTATATCTGGATGAACTGCTCGACCGGTGGTCTCTGCCTCTAATGCCCGCAACTCAACCGCCCACTCTATGTCTCCCTTCCGAAAGTCTGCCTCCATCCGGTGTGCCGAAACTGTCTGAGGTGGGTAACTGTGCATCCCGCGGATCTTTTCATGCTTCCCGGTTTTCATGTCATTCCACTCCATCTCTAAGGCCTCCCAATCCGTGGTGATCTTCCCCAGCGTAATCAACCACTGAACACCCAATACCACATTGGTATCTGGTATGTTGACCACGAAAAAGTGATCAATCACGGTGTAGGTACCCATCGTCACTGCCAACTCTAGAACATACCGGGCACACTGCATCGTCTGGGCTCCCGGGACCATGACTGAAAATCCGTCAAAGCTCTTCGTCGGTTTACCCCTCCGCTCGATCATATCCATTGTGGCCAATGTAGTTTCTTGTGGGTGGCTCCACCGTCAACCAAAACAACCAAAATCGACACTCGCTAGAAGCCACGCACGTCCGTATGCGCAACGTCGCTACTTAGGAACTCCTCGCAAGGCTGCAAGGGTCCCTCCTGTGGGTGCAAAAGCTACACCTCCTGTCCCTGGAGGTGGAGGCTGCAACTGATCCTGGGCCGTCTGACTATCTCCTGCCTCCTCATCATCCTCCTCATCCTCTTCCCCGCTATCATCGGAGAAGACCTCAATGAAGTGTGCTTTGCCAGCAGCACACCTATGTCCTAGTGCCCATGGCTCCTGACAAGTGAAGCACAGCCGCTTCTTCCTCAACTCCCCCCTGGCATCATCATCTATCTGTGCCCGTCCCAGATTCCCCTTTGGAGGCGAAATCCTCACATCCTTCCCCTTGGGCTGGAAACCCTGTCTCTGGGGGTAAGGTGTCCGAGTCCTCGGCAATGCATCCTGTAAGTCCCAGGTCCTGCTGATAGCATCCTGAAGTGTCGTTGGTCTAGTAGACCTGACTAGACCCCGAAGTGGCTCTGCTAAGCCCTCCACAAACATATAGATCATTCGCGCTGCGGATAGATCTGGCACCATCACTGAAACCCTCAAGAAGTCTGCAATATATGTCTCTGGGCTCCCAGTCTGCTTGAGCTTCGTCAGCTCAACAAAGTGTTGTTCCGGATCCCTCCGGTCGAACCGCTCCATCAACCTCCTGGTAAACTCGGCATATGTCGTCACTGTAGAATGCCCGAGTGTGACCATCCCATGGAACCACCAGTCCTAGGCCTCACCATCCAAATGTAATGTCGCCACCTTGATGGCCTCCGTCTCCGACATCTAGTTAAGTTGGAAATAGATATCCAGCTTCTCCACCCAGGATTTTGCCGAACTGTTTGATGATCCATCAAACGTAGGCAAATGAAATCTGCTAGAGGCACGGTGGGAATCTCCATCATGATAATGCCGGTGTCCTCTATGATGGTTGCGGGGTCTACAGTCCCGCTGGAGCTGCTCAAAATCTCGGAATGAGAGAGCATCCCTTAACTCCTGCCCATAGGCCTGATACTCTGCAAAATACTCGCCCATGTGTCCGGGCTTTGCCTCCTGCTGGGCTCCTGCCCCAGTGTCTGCTCCCAAGAAAGTGGGCATGGTAGAGCGGGTAGGTGCACATGAAGCCATCGGCTGAGGAGTATCATGCTGAGCAACACCTTGCTCTGGCAAATGACGGGATGTACTTGATCCCTCTCCTACCTGGAAAACCCGTGGGGTCTCACACTGTCTAGCTTCTACAGCACTGAATCTCTGACTTATCACCTCAATCTGTCTGGCTAAATCCTGTACTGATTTGAGGAGTGCCTCCTCAAACTGTTTGGCCTCTGTGTCATCTACCATCGGCCCTCTCTGCTCTGAATCTAATACATGCTCCTCCTGTTCTGCGTCTGTCACAGGCTCTCTCTCCTACTCTATGTCCACCCCCCGAACACAGTCTCCCTCTCTGTTGAGGAGGTAAATCCCCTCTGCGGACAGAGGCGATCCCTACTAGCCCAGCAGGGGTCTAGCAACAAACAAACAATGCTATGACGCAAGCTCCTGGTTACGAATGAAAGACTTGGGATAAGAGCCTGCACAGTTCCAACGCTAGATGCGAAGAAGAAGTCACAGTCCTTGGACCCTGGCCAGATCACAATCTTCAGCGATCTCCCGCGGACTCTCTTGGCATGTCGGAAACGAACGAGATACAACAATTGAACCGGCATACCGCCAGCCTAGCATCGGTCGGAAAAGATATTACTCGCATTAACATGATAGAAAAAGGAGTGGAACCATAATCATAGTCATCTATTAAAGTGATAAACGAATAGAAGTTACAACCAAGTTCTGACGTCGCAACTTCCTTCGAACGGGTCTCCGGTTGTCCACGTCTCGCAAAGCTCGCCAAGGAAAGGGAAACCTCTCCAGAGTCTCGTAACAATGGTCTCCTCGCTTGAATGGGCCTTAAGGGAAAGAAGGGATTCTTTACAACACAAAGGCACTTGGGAATAGGGAGATGCAAAGCTTCAACACTTCAAGACTAGCTTGCCATGGATCTGAGCAGGCTTTTATAGATGGGGAAGGAGGGAGTTGGGATCCCTATTATTATGGGATTGGCCCTATCAACAAGGAAGGTTCCATGGGAGGTGGCAAGACCAATTCCCTTCCATAGAACTCCCGCAGCCAAACCTCCCAACTCAAGATAGGCAGTGGTTTGTGAGTTTGTTTGAACTCAGCTTCCGCCATCCATATTTAAAAAACAGTCCCTAAAATGGGTGGCGCGATTGCTGCTCTATGACAGAGCACCAAGTGGCGCGACCTCTTTACAGGATTTCCCTGATTGGCGCGAGCACTGAACTGTCTACCCGCGCCAATGCAAAAAGAGTTGTTTTTCATGGATTTTGCAAGGAGATGTCTCAAGGGGAAATGAAGCTCATACTCAGAGGGATGCAATGATGATGTTTTCAGTGCATGACAGTGTTCACAGGTCACGTTATGGGTCCTCCATTGTGCGGGACGAGGAATGGTAGGGACGGTGACAAATTGCTGTGTAACAGATGCCCCCTAAAGCATGAGGCCCGAGAGAGAGAGGGGTGAAATGCTTTACGAGAACATGTCCAACTGAAGGCCCGCCGTCGGAAAACCTGCACAGAAAGATACAACTGATATCTCAAGTACATGATGTATATCTATGGTATGGACGCCATCCGAACAGAGTATGCTATAATCCGGATCCAGGGTATGGGCGCAGCCATCCAACTAAGATCAAACAAATAGACTCAGGTATGGTCGCAGCCATCCAATCAGTGAGTCATGTACATAATGATAATAATCCACAATCGCAGCCTGGATTACAACAGACACAATCCGGGGTCTTGCGCTCCATCTCGACCCAAACAAAGTACAAGTTCGAGCATGTGTGAACGTGTAGGAAGTGATGTCGAACATGCAGAGCTGTGCGATACGATTACCGGTAATGATGGCTTCGTTAACGGACGAGGCGAAACCACGTGTGACAATGGTCTCGAGGTCTAATGGAGTACAATCTCGTGATGTAAATAAATGAGGCGACGTCGAACACACGCCAGAATCATTCGATCGGAAGTCAATGATGTAAACTTACGTCGAATACGACGAACACACTTCGTGAGGCATGCAGGCTCCAAGGTACCATCAGGAGTCTCTAGACCAACTTCCTGGATAATGAATTGAAGTCGACAGGAAGTGACCTTGATCGAAGGTGGGCCATAATGATTCCCACATCATCGACACGAGACAGAGGAACATAATGTTTTGTTGTGAATTAGGACCATATGAGAAACAGAGGAAGGTTGATATTTGCAGAGGTCAACTTCTCTTGAACATACGAACGGCACGACAATGGACTTGGCAGTATTTGACATCAACGGATCAAAGGTCATGGCGACGAGGCAGTGAACAGATGAGAGGTCAAAAGAGATTACCCAAACCCATGGAAGCAAAGTGAAACAGCGAGATGAGATGTCCCCAACCCGACACGAATGCGGACAAGTGCCATGTTCAAGAGCGACATACTGCCGACGACAACGACGATGGTTCCATTTTTCCCCCACCATTTCTGGCGAGTACCCCAATTATTTTTGATAACAAGCTTGAAGGGGATAGCATATGCTTGTGATATAAATCCGCCCTTCGGGCGAATCCATCCTAGTGCATTTAACGAGTCCTAGGAAGGAGAAACTCGGAGAACGTCATTTCGACGGAATCCAATGTCATCAGGGTTTAACGAGTCTGACAAAGGAAGAACTCGGCGTCTTTTCATGTTTAGAGAGTTTGAAAAGACAGCTGAAAAGAAAAATCCACAGGTCCCTTTTCGTAAATAGTTCCCCAGATCCGAAAAGGTAGAAAACAATATCCGGGAAAACCTCCTAGTCGCGATAGGCTAGGGTATTCCTTTTTCATAATCAATCCATCCCAGCCCGAAAAAGGGTTAAACTTATACTGGGTGGATGTCGATTCGTGTCCAATTTAACGAGATCGAAACGACAAGGGCCTCGGCAATCTTTTCATGTTTAGAGAGTCAGAAAAGAGCTGAAAGATGACTCCTCCTGGAGGAACGAGTGGTATAAAGGGTAGCAACTGGTTCCGGTAATGGTGGAACTACTCAAAACAAGATAAAGGTCAAGAGGCTGGCTAACAAGACCACTCATTGCAGCGGTTCCTCAGGAACGGGTAAAACAACCAAGTGAAGGCATATGATCAGCCAAGCAGATAGTGACGATGGAGTGAAAAACCAAGGCTCATCTAGCAAAAATAGGCTGATAAAATGGTAATCACAAGAGGTAAAATGGGAAAGGTTTCATTTTTACACAAGCTTGAAATCAGGAAACTCTGCTTGAAGTTGGTTTCATTTTTACACAAGCTTGAAACAAAGATAAACTATGCTTGAAACCAATTTCATTTTTACACAAGCTTGAAACGGAAACAAACTATGCTTGAAAAAGTAAGCATGCCCCCAGCATGGTGACTCAATTCGAGGTACATGCCCCCCAAGCTTCAGTCCATATGAAAGGCAGATGGAGTGAAGGTTTAAGTTACGAGATCTAAGAAAGACTCGACTGGGATTTTACGAGATCAAAACAAAGACTCGAATTGAACAGCAACGTGTTTCATTTTTTAAGGAGCTTGACACAAGACAATGAACTGTGCTCCAACGACCTTGTTTCATTTTTTAAGGAGCTTGACACAAGACAATGAACTGTGCTCCAACGACCTTGTTTCATTTTTTAAGGAGCTTGACACAAGACAATGAACTGTGCTCCAACGACCTTGTTTCATTTTTTAAGGAGCTTGACACAAGACAATGAACTGTGCTCCAACGACCTTACATCAAAATGAACAAGAAGGCGGCGCTTCCAAGAGTTCCACTCCTGATGGAAGGAAACACTCTGATGGAAGAAGCATCTGGAAGTCGGGACCCAATACTGACACATTATGCACCACGACATCATCAACGAGAGCACGGGCACGGGGTAAGTAGCCACATAGTTGACCTTGGCTGGGCCGGATACAGGGTGGAGGGTCTTCGCTCAGGGTGATGGCGGACCGAATGCCATATAAACCCGAGAGATTAGGTTCGATCCCAGTGGAGTCGCCAATTTGTTGAGGAGGCAAATCCCCTCTGCGGACGGAGAGGCGATCCCTACTAGCCCGGCGAGGTCTAGCAACAAACGAAACAATGCTATGACGCAAGCTCCCTGAATTACGAATGAAAGACTTGGGACAGAGCCTAGGATTCCAACGCTAGATACGAAGAAGAAGTCCCAGATCAGCCCGACCACAATGAGATCACAATCTTAGCGATCTGCGCGGATGAACATGCACGGAAGAACAAACGAAGTACATGCATAGGAACCAGCATACGTAACTAAACATCGGTCAGAAAAGATATTACTCGCATTAACATGATAGAAAAAGGAGTGGAACCACAATCATAGTCATCTATTAAAGTGATAAACGAATAGAAGTTACAACCAAGTTCTGACGTCGCAGCTTCCTTCGAACGGGTCTCCGGTTGTCCACGTCTCGCAAAGCTCGCCAAGGAAAGGGAAACCTCTCCAGAGTCTCGTAACAATGGTCTCCTCGCTTAAATGGGCCTTAAGGGAAAGAAGGGATTCTTTACAGCACAAAGGCACTTGGGAATAGGGAGATGCAAAGCTTCAGCACTTCAAGACTAGCTTGCCGTGGATCTGAGCAAGCTTTTATAGATGGGGAAGGAGGGAGTTGGGATCCCTATTATTATGGGATTGGCCCTATCAACAAGGAAGGTTCCATAGGAGGTGGCAAAACTACTTCCCTTCCATAGAACTCCCGTAGCCAAACCTCCCAACTCAAGATAGGCAGTGGTTGTGAGTTTGTTTGAACTCAACTTCCGCCATCCATATATAAAAAACAATCCCTAAAATGGGTGGCGCGATTGCTGCTCTATGACAGAGCGCCAAGTGGCGCGACCTCTTTACAGGATTTCCCTGAGTGGCGCGAGTACTGAACTGTCTACCCGCGCCAATGCAAAAAGAGCTGATTTTCATGGATTTTGCAAGGAGATGTCTCAAGGGGAAATGAAGCTCATACTCAGAGGGATGCATTGATGATGTTTTCAAGGCATGACAGTGTTCACAGGTCACATAATGGGTCCTCCATTGTGCGGGACGGGGAATGGTAGGGACGGTGACAAATTACTGTGTAACACTCTCCGTAGGTGTTCTCCAACCTACGATCACGGTCTCTGTACTTCCTGCCTCTGTAAAAAATATATGGTCTCTTCCCTGGTGTCATAGACCATAGGCTGAGCCAGAACTATGCTCTGATACCACTGTAATATCTCATTTCGAGGATATCTCTAAAACACGGCAAACTCCAACCAGAGATGGACTGGGAGGGCATTTACCGAATATTCCGCCTCTGAAAAGAGGACGAGATCCGGAGGCTACCTGGCCCTTTCCAGACTTTGTCTAAGAGTGAAAGATAAACGCACCAAGTGGTATAGAACTAGAATGCTCAAGAATATATAACAAATAACAGTGCAGCAGACAACAATAGCATAGAAAGGAAATACGGAAAATACAGCAACTCATCCAGAAACATAGAGAGGAAATGCTAAGCCATTTTATTAATCTGAGAAATATAATGAAGTACAATAGGTGATCAAAGTGATGGCACCTAATCTTGCTCAAGGCAAGTGAAGAAATACTCTCGGAATATACAGGAAATAGCTGCTCTCTGAACTGCATCCCAGCTGCTGGAAAATCGCCGTGTCGCTGCTACTGCTGGAATGAACTGAAGACTAGGGGCTGATCCCCTTACCGGAATGAGCTGAAAATCTGCAAACCTCCTCTACTCACCAACCCGGACAAAACCCAGAAACCATATCAAAAATGGCCAACCCCCGAAAACCACCAAAAAAAACCTCCTCAGGGAATTACACTGGCCTCTAAGGCTCTGCGCAGAGGCTAAATGAGAATAGCTGAAACACTGCCTCTAACTCCCCCAAAATCCTCCTACTGGCAAAGGCTGATCCTCTGCTCAAAATCTCGGCTCAATCTTTTGCGGAAATCCCAATCCGAAGCACCTCCAAAATGGACCGCGTCCTCTCTCCCAGTGACTGCGCAGTCTCTATGAAAGCCCAGCTCCGCAGCAAACCCAAACAACAAAACCAATCACAAAATACTGAAGAAATAACCTTGCCCGAGCAAGCACTCGAAGTCCCCCGGGGCTAAGGGCGAGATCTCCGACCGGAGACACTCAATGCACTAAACAGTGCTGCAGACAGGCTAAACAACCAACATGCTCAAGAAGACAAATGTCTAGCTCAATATCATCAACTCCAGAATGAATCAAATGAGAAGGCTCCTTCATCTTTTATAACGTTGGTTTCCCTCCAAAACCCCAACGTAGCCTCTCTCTCCTCCACGTGCTCATCCTTATTTGCGCAGTAGCTTCTAGAGTGTACGTGGGCCCCCTTCTCTACGTGGTGTTTGGCCCCCTTGGCTCCCTCTTAAGTCACAACGTTGTGCTACTAGGAAGGTGTTTTATTCCATCTAAATGAGTTACACCCTCTCCACTCACTTTTTATTTATTTATAAACTATAGACGGCAAAACTGAACAAAATCGAATATTCCAATTAGCTGTCGCTAATTAGGAATATTACAGTGTGGGGGAAAACATGCCACCAAAGCCACAAGGAACACAATATAGAAAAGAAGAGAGTAGTGAGAAATACAGATCCTTTCTGTTCTACAGGTAATCATGGCTTTTGGCCTAACCTAATCTCCAGTGCCTAATATTGCCAAATTCTGCTTCATAGTGGCTATTAATCTCAAATATAAATCTGGTACATACCTGGGCCACAAATGAAGACCAAGTTCATTGTGGCCCAAACTGCGAGATAATTTAACCCGTGGAAGTCCAAAAAAATGACAGCTAGAGCATAGTCTTGCCATCATAAGAGCATGATTCAACACAACACTTCTGCTGCAAAGTGTGAACCCTACTAGTCATCTGTAGACACTCCTGCAGCAAAAAACTAATTTCAGTGCCCTTCATGCGCATATTCTCAACATTGTATGCAAATTGGTTTGAATCACGGGCATGGCATCCTATGGTACCCTTGCAAAATCCATTGAAGCCAAGGCAGAAATAGAATCAACCATAAGCCTACATCCAAGTCATTGGCTATTAGTAGGCTCCCCTATCTACAAAATAACCACCAGGTTATTTGCTAGACACCATGCCTTATTCTGCATGTTGGTGAAGCCCTATCAGGGTGTGTTGAGACAAAGATGGGTGTCTTTTTTCCTCCATTCCCAGTCTCGTGCTTTTGTGAATTGGGTTGTTTTCAAGTCTATTTGTATTTTACATGTCTGAGGCCATTTCCTTTTTGAAGTCATTGATGATTAATAATTAAAATTTGGCTGTCAGTGGTTTGGGCAATCTACATTGGTTTAATAGCATTTTTAATCACCCTCGTTATATGTTCAGCTTGTCTTCTTGTTTTTGTAGTCAAGTGTTTGTTGCTTAATGCTTTCTTCAGGTATGTTTCTTCTATTATTCCTTCTGGCAATGAGGACCTCAAAGGTGATGAGGCAGAATCAATAATCAAATTCAAAAAGGCTCTTGGTATAGATGACCCTGATGCAGCAGCTGTGCATATAGAAGTACGAGTGATGTAATCTCTTTATCTGAAAAATGCATCACATATTTCTTTCCCTTTCTCAACAGTCTTTTGGACTGAAGAGAGTTGAGACCTTATGATATTTTTTTGCCAGGACTAATGCTTCTTTATTACCTGTGCACTTAATTTTTTCATAGATTGGAAGACGTATTTTCAGGCAAAGGCTTCAAACAGGAGATCGTGATGCTGTAATAGAGGAACACAGCGTAAGTACAATACTACATTATTTTTCTGTTATCTGAGCCATCATTTGAACGCTATCCTTTTTTAGAAAGGAAAGAAAATAGGATGCTAGCAGCAATCACAACCCATATGTTATAATTCATGAAGGGATATTTGAAAAGGTCTCATATCCGAAGATCTGTGTGAGTCTTTTCTGAGTTCCATGGAATCTGAATGCAGACATTTCAAAAGTTGGTTTATGTTTCAAACCTTGTTTTTGGAGACGCATTAACATTTCTTTTACCTTGGAAGCGTGTTTTCAAAGTAACCGATGCTCAGGTATAAGATATATTCTTATTTACTTGTTGGCGATGTTTTGAAATCATTAGCAAATTTAGAACCAGCGGTTTGTATGATACTTGTATTATTGACTCTGGAAACACTGAAGAAGGATTATTGAGCTAAATATTAACATTATTATTTCATTGATTAGTGGTGTTACTATTTTCTGTTTCCTCTAATATGCTAGCAATACTAGGATATGTTGGAAGATGTTTAGTTTTCCTTACTAAATTTGTAATTGCATTATATGTAGTAAAATGATGATCCAAAGTCATTTATTTTTCTGTTGTATTGTTTTGCTTTAAGGTTGAGGTGCTGTTCAAGATAATGCACAAAGATTGTTCCTGTCCAGATTGAGTTCACTTGGAAAAGGTGAGCTGTACATTCCCTTGTACATCACATTATGTACAAACCATTGTACTTTTATTTACACGTTTGACATGTTTAACATGAGCATGTAAATCTAAGTTGCATGAAACATGGATATGTGTACAAGTTTCTGAAATGGGAACAATTGGAAACGTGACACCCCGCCCCCCAAAAAAATAGAGAAAAAATGAAAAAGAAAAAAAAAGGGTATGTAGGGGAAATACAATATACTTAAAATAAAAAAAATTATAGATATTAGTTTTTTATATTTATTTTTAAATAACACTTTACCTTGCAAGAAAATAAGAATGATACACAAATGACATTTTAGAAGGAAATCCATGTCTATATTAACTCTCTTAGATGACTACATGATGCAAAATCTCACAGATTGGTGGTCTTGACTAATGATAATACCATGCCCTCATGTATGATAGAATCCAGTGGAAACACTGCAATCCCGCCAAACCTGAAATTTGGAAAAGTGTTAATTCTGCTAAATTTTGAACTGGATATGGAATTCTACTTTCTCCGTATGAAGTCCAATGAGGTTGGAACTTGGAACCACTCATATACCCTGAAACAATTAGTGAATGTTAAAAATTGAAGTAAAATTTGACATTCTCCTTTATCTTACCTTTTTCAATTACCAGCAATTAATAAGGTAACAATATCCTTAGAGGTTAATTCCCTATCGCTCTTTTGTCTTAAAGTGTCATTGATGTGGATAGGGCGATATTGTCCTATGGATCCCATGCTTCATGGGTGCTTTTGTGGGCCCAAAAAGTTTCAGAAAAGTACCTGAAATGTCACTGGAAATCACTGAAATGCTATGGAAACCAGTGTTGCGAACATCTCGATATGTAATATCCCGGATGGGATATTTTAACTAAAATGCAAAAAAATACTGAATACCACAATTTGCTGTAAAATAATCATTCATTCAACAGAAGATTGCCATGTAAAATTAAAAGACAAGAAACACTGCAATCTAATACCATATAGAACAGAAGAAAAATCTCAGCTTTTATTATAGATAATAAACAGGGGTTTACATATAGATCTGACCCAAGAAGAGCTGAGATAGAAAACTGGCCACCAAGATAAGCTGCTGAACGGCGCTGGCCACAAACTGAACTGCTGCACTCTCCCTCCGGCAACAGCTGACACTGAACCCACTGAAATGATGAAGCCCAAGTTGAAGATATGAATGATCCTCACACCAAACTCTGAAGCTCTGTGAAACTCCTAAGTGAAGTCTCCTCAAAAGTATTGGGTTTCCGTCCAATACTCACAAATCACCCGAGGGTTTCTGTCCTGGGGCTACTGCATGAAGTAGAGAACCACGTCCTCAAACCTCTCATATACAAGCAAATGATCTACTCCAAAGATGTCTCCCAATGGCCTCCTCCCTTTCTTTTATAGATCCCTTGGAGCTTTCTAGAGCATTATTTTATTATTATTTTATTTATGGAGCACTTTTCCCTTTTATTAAAATATTATAAAATATTCCTTTTTAATGCAGAAAAAGGTATATCGGCTACCATGCCTCCTCTGGTCACTGAAATCTCTGTCTAACTGTCCCATCGTGTAGGTCTCCTCGTCCCGGTTCCGATGAGCTATTACACTAAGGTGTTCCATCGTATATTCCACCCGGAATGCCACCTTGAGCATAATCAGCTGAGTTAAGCCCATAAAGAACTCAAAATTCCGAAAGTTATCGGAATGCATCGGAACGAAAGCCAAATTGCTCGGATGATGGAGTATATCAAGCGAATGCCTACAAACACCATGAAAACTCCTCCGAAAAGCTCCTGAGCCCACTGATAGCACCAATCTGTACATGTGACCTGTCTGCTCCTAACTCTGGAAGTCCCTCCTAGTCCTGTCACGGGTGATACCAAAAATGGGAACATTACAGACCTCTCGCCCCAAGATTGCTTGCCCTCAAGCAATCGAAATATGTGGGCCACTTTGTTGGCCCGCCGCATCTCAGACCCAATGCCTGGATCCCATACCAACCTCTGGGTGCTGTTATGCACCTGTGTCAAACCTCTCGGAATAGATCCCTCAATGCCGGGATCCCAAACTGATCTCTCTCTGTCCCAGTCAACAAACAATCCTCCCGGATCCCAATGCCACCATGGCCAATCATCGCCCAAGTCCCACGGCTCAGGCTGCGCACTATCTCTGGCTAAAGCTGATGCTCTCAGAGGTGAAGCCCACCAGCAAGCATCAATGCTCCCGGGCTCCTGCTGTGCTGTACCTGTAACTGCATATGCTGCCCCACCAACTGCATACCAACTCATCACCTCTCTCCAATCCAAGTCCTGACTCAATCCCATCCTGATCCTGTTCTCCTGGAATCGGGAAGGAGTCCTGAACTAACGACAACCGGTGCCCTCCTGCCAACTGGAATCTATAACATCTACTGTGTCTAAGGGCCCCTGCTCCACTGTGCTCGCCACGAAAAATACCGTACCATCAAGAGGGTACCAACTCATGATCTCCCGCCAGTCCATCCTGGAAGAAGAATCCAATGTAGCAACAACCACACATGGAACACGCCCAGGGTGTTGTTGCCAGCCTGTAATCAACTCCCACTGCTCTGGCCTGTCTACCAATGGAAGCTGCCTGTAGAAGGAAGCCTCTCTCTCTATAGTGGGCCAAAGTGGGCAAGACATGCTGCAAGCCCCATCGATGTACTCCTGGAGAGTACTACTCATCGAAAGTGCTGCAGCCCGGCCGACTGTATGTACATCTGTCTGTACCTCATCAATGTGTCGGCCCAAAGATGGACGCTCCACCATCTCCAACAACTCATTCCTCTCATCGGGAACGTAAAACTCCTGCTGTCCCCTAGCTCCCTGCAGAACTATCCCATCGACCTCCAACGTCTCTAGAGGATATGGATCTGCAACTGGTGTCTGTGCATCTGACTGCTCCTCCTCAAAGGCTGACCCCAATGTTAGTCGCATATCCATCATAGGCTCAATGTGGGCGCCCATCTAGATCTCCCCCAAAGGAATATCATACCTGATGTGAATAATATCCTCCTCTGCTGACTCAGGCTCCATCATATGCTGCTCTGGCTGAATCGTCACAAGTGGCTCATCACCCAGAGTATCACCTATACAGTCCCCTGACTGCTCACCCTGCACACTGGAACACAGCTCTGGTCTACTGTCATCATCATCTCTGCATGGTTGCACTCGCTCCCCAGAAGCATCCTCATATGATGCCATGGACTCATCTGAAGAAGAGTCCTCATCCTGGCATACAGAAGGAACGTCTACCTGCTCTACCTCTACCACCTCATCTGCATCTCTCAAACATGAGTGATCAGGCCCCCAAGGTTCTTTGCAAATGAAGCAAAGTCCCTTCCTCCTCAGCTCATTTCTGCTGCCTGACCCACCAAACTGGAGCCACTCCTCCCTGGTCAACTGTCTCCTGAGAAACTCAATATTCTGCTCAACTAGCCCTTGGGCTAGCTCATAAGCAGTAGGCAAGACCAACTGCTCTCTCCTCCAAATGCTCAGCAACCGGGTCTGCAACTCTTGGCCAACGGTCTCATGGTCTCTCATACATGATGACAAGATGGACTGCATGTGTGCTATGACAGTATCAGGATGACGTCTCCTAATGCTGAAGAAGCATCGAAACATCTGCAAAATCAGGTCATCACACTCAAGGTCAAGCATGATGACATAAGTCTTGATTGTGGCCATACTCCATAGAATCTCAAGCTTCTTCCCGAAGGTAGAGCCTGTGCTATTGTCCAAATCCTGAAAAGTCCCTACAATCAACCTCATAATCCTTCTCATAACATCATCATTATATGGCTCTATAGGTGCGGTCAATTTCATGATGTTACTGAGGCAAGCTGCAACTGGAAGTGTGACCCCTTCACAAGGCTCTTCCAAGAATTTGGGTTGTATAAGAGCAAGCATAGCAGGCTTTAGAGCCCAAATCAACTTCTTTCCTTCTGCTTGGTCTATTGTGGACATGAGTTCATTAAATTCCTCTAGTTTGGCCAAGACTCTCCATGACATCTTCATGTGTTTCAGATCTGTCCCAAGTGCAAACATTTTGTGACCCATCTCCAATGTTCCCTGCAAATCTTTTGGCTGTCCCTTTTGAAGGATGGCACAAATCTCTCTTGAAAGAGGTCTGTTGTTTGGCTTTGTTTCCTGGTCTTCTGCTGCATGGTGGTTTAAGGAACCAACCTCTATTTTCATTCTCATCACTCTACTTAGGGATCCTTCCATGGTTTAACCAATGATATGATTGCTGTTTTTCTAAGTTTTAAGTGTGTGTCACTCACTGAAAATTCGTCAAATTCTTGACATTCCTTATTGTTGTGGGTGAGGTTTGGCTTGAAAATTTTAAGGCATGGACTAATTACAGAAATTGTTTGATATTTGTAACAATATTAACAAGCAGAGATGCAAATAAAATTATGAGAAATTAATCACAGCTGGGATTAGGAGAACCTGACTTGAGCGCTGTGAATGCCTTGCATTTTCCTCACAAATGCTGACCTCCTTTGGAGCTCCAAATTGGAATCTCTAAGCCGTCTAGTTAAAATTGCATAGCACTGAACAGCAGTGATTAACAAAATGATAAATGTTGCGGGCAGGAACTGGAATTCTTTTTTGCTTTTGTCTGTTCTGTTTGCTCGGAAATCTGATCAGTAACAAGAACTTTCTCCTCTAAACATCTGATCTAGTTTGCGCTTTGTCCACAGCACAAGATGATATTTTACAATCAACAGTCACCGGTTTAGCCCTATAAAAGTTTGTTTCACCATCATGATTGTCATCAACACTGTAAATTGGCAAAGGATGAGCTTCTTTTGGGTGGCTCCCATCCCAATCTTGCATTCGTGCACAGCAGTTAGCTGCATCAATCATCTCAGCATTGACATTAATAAGATCCTCAATAACTATGACGTTCCAAATTCATTGTCAGAATTTGGTTGCCTTCATTTATCATTTTAAGTGAGCCTAGAGCCTGATATTTTTTTTTGCTTTGCATTATTCTCGCTCTCATCCATCAATTGGGAAATAGCTGTAGCCTGACGTTCAAGAATCTGAAAATTTCTGGTGCGTTTCACTGCTAGCCTTTCCTTCTCGATATGCAAAGCATTCTTTTCAGCTAGCGTTTTCTAAAGGCGCTACACAAGTTCCCGTATGATTACACATTCAACCTCCAGCCTTAGGAGAAATCAGATGAATTTGATGCCCGACTGCAATTAAGTGTTGCGTGCATATTGGAATCAGACTCAGCCGGCAGAGATACAGGGACTGTGTCTCAAATTTATATTTCCCGCGGGTAACTGCCTCAAGGATGGCACGTCACCCAGTGATAGATTTACAGCGACGCGAAGATATTAAAATGTGATCTCGTGCTCTGTCAGACAAACTATGCGCACAAGTAATTCTTGAGCAAATCGTTCTAACGCTCAGAATATAGCTTCTTCACGTGGTCCCGTTTACCCAATTCTCATGACGTTTCCTGGCTCTATCAACCATCGCACTCTGCTACAGTCTTCTGTTGGCACAATTAGTTCAAAATTCACCGTTTGAAATTACGTGGTTGACCCTCCTTTAGTCGGCTATTCGAACCAATAAACTCAGAGAAAATTATGCTCCAATCAAATTCGATAAGAGAAAGAAAACCCTCTTTGACGTAATGTTCCGCAGCTCATGAATTTGGTTCAAATTCCCAATTTTTCAACATACGCTCTCACTTTGCGTGGGCATATATTCACAGCTCCATAATATATATATGTATATTTTCTCTGAAATTGGTTACGGCCGCCTTTCTATAGTCTATTCAGATGCTGTGTTCTTTGAATGATTTTGACGGCCCAAATTTCTGATTCGTCCACCCGGAGATGAGATGGAAGGTTACTTACTGCCTGGTCATGACAACAGCTTGACTGCAGCTACGGGGGTCGAGTTTGAGCTGACACGCTGCGTGGAACTTCCAAACGACACCTTCACAACTTCAGCCACTCAGCTTGACGTCCCAGAAAAATATAATTTTTTTCTTTTCATAAAGTTTGGCTTTTAATTTGGCAGCCCCACAAAATAAATCGACTTTGAATTTTAAATGGATTCAACAAAATATTGGATGGCTCCCTAGAATAATATTTTTCTTTGGCCGCTTTAAAAAAAAAATAATTTGAAGAATGTGTCCCAAAACAAAACGTCTTCCGTGCTCGGCTCCCGACAATGACAGAACGTCAGCAGCAAGACGGTGGCCCTTAGCCCTCGACACACTGAGTTAATCAAATCTGGCTGAGCTGACGTCTTTCAGATTTGAATTGATTTTTGATTGACAAGTTTTGGCAATGATGGATCGATGGCACTCAAAATTCTTTCCAGGAAACCCATCAATAATAATGGCCACCACTGAAGATTGAAAAACTCACAGGCTGAGCCAAGATCAAAGCTCTGATACCACTGTAATATCCCAGATGGGATATTTTAACTAAAATGCAGAAAAATACTGAATACCACAATTTGCCGTAAAATAATCATTTATTCAACAGAAGATTGCCATGTAAAATTAAAAGACAAGAAACACTGCAATCCAATACCATATAGAACAGAAGAAAAATCTCAGCTTTATTTATAGATAATAAACAGGGGTTTACATATAGATCTGACCCAAGAAGAGATGAGATAGAAAACCGGCCACCAAGATAAGCTGTTGAACGGCACTGGCCACAAACTGCACTGCTGCACTCTCCCTCCGGCAACAGCTGAAACTGAACCCACTGAAACTGATGAAGCCCAAGTTGAAGATCTGAATGATCCTCACACCAAACTCTGAATCTCTGTGAAACTCCCAAGTGAAGTCTCCTCAAGAGAGTTGGGTTTTCGTCCAACACTCACAAACCACCCGAGGGTTTCCGTCCTGGGGCTACGACAGAAGTAGAGAACCACGTCCTCAAACCTCTCATACACAAGCAAATGATCTACTCCAAAAGATGTCTCCCAATGGCCTCCTCCCTTTCTTTTATAGATCCCTTGGAGCCTTCTAGAGCATTATTTTATTATTATTCTATTTATGGAGCACTTTTCCCTTTTTATTAAAATATTATAAAATATTCCTCTTTAATGCAGAAAAGGGTATATCGGCTACCACGCCTCCTCTGGTCACTGAAATCTCTGTCTAACTGTCCCATCATGTAGGTCTCCTCGTCCCGGTTCCGATGAGCTATTACACTAAGGTGTTCCATCGTATATTCCTCCCGGAATGCCACCTTGAGCATAATCAGTTGAGTTAAGCCCATAAATAACTCAAAATTCCGAAAGTTATCGGAATGCATCGGAACGAAAGCCAAACTGCTCGGATGATGGAGTATATCAAGCGAATGCCTCCGGACACCATGAAAACTCCTCAAAACTCCTCTGAAAAGCTCCTGAGCCCACTGATAGCACCAATCTGTACATGTGACCTGTCTGCTCCTAACTCTGGAAGTCCATCCTAGCCCTGTCATGGATGATACAAAAAATGGGAATATTACACAAATGTTTGGCCTTGTATTTACCAGATACATCAATGACCCTATGAGTTGTCTGTACAACGTAGGATCAGCTTCATCATCATCGGATGTGTTGATTTTCCTCCAGTTGGTAATCATTGGAGTGGTCATGGGTCTACAATCTTCCATCTGAAATCTCTTCAGAATCTCTATAGTGTATCTTCCTTGACCAAGGAAGATCTCCCCATTCTGCTACCAAACTTCCAACCCCAGAAAATAGTGCATCCATCCTAGATCCTTCATGTCAAATTCTTCAACCAAATTCTTCTGGAAATTTCTGATGAGCCTTGATGATCCTGTCACAAACAGATCATCCACATACAATACCAATATCAAAGGCTCACTCCCTACTCTTAGATAGTAGAGATTTGGATCTACATCACTCTTGACGAATCCCATCTTCTGTAGGTAGTTGTCAATCTGACCATACCAGGCTCTAGGAGCTTGCTTCAATCCATATAATTATTTCTTCAATCTGCACACATGAGTTTTTTGATCATGTGTCTCAAAGCCCTACGGTTGTTCTATATACACCTCTTCTTCTATCACACCATTCAAGAATGACGTCTTGACGTCCATCTGGTGAATTTCCCATCCCATCTACGCATCAAGGGATATCATGGACCTGATAGATGTGTATATGGCTACAGGGGCGAAGGTTTCTTCATAGTCTATTCCTTCTTTCTGAGCATACCCCTTAGCCACAAACCTGGCTTTAAATTTCTCGATGCTGCCCTCTGCAGCATACTTGATCTTGTAGATCCACCTGGATCCTACAATTGATCTCTCTTGTGGTTTGGGTACCACTTCCCAGACATCATTTGTCATGATGGAACTGTACTCTTCCACCATTGCGTCAACCCAAGTTGGCCTAGTCTTTGACGACTTCTACGAAGCTGGAGGTTCTCAGGCTTGAGCAACCTTGCTTGAAGTACAGTGCCACTATTACCATTGATGGACATTGATCCTTCATACTTTATTCTTTGAGGACCTGAGGTTGAGGATCCAGACACATGACTCTATTAATAGTGGATTTGATGGTTATGTATGTCTTTATTGATACCATGATCATTGTAGCGTTAATGGATATGCATGTTCTCTATTGATATCATGATGATGATAGATTTTATGGAGAGATATGTTTTCTATTGATGTTACGATGATGATGCCTTTGATGGATATGTTAAATTACCATTGATGTTATGATTATGATAAATATGATGGATGTGTCCCATATGTTAGCTATTTACATTAGTTTTGATTCAAAATAAACAATGATGTGAATGACCAGGTCATGTTGATGTTTCTATTATGATAATGACTAACACTGAGAAACTTTGTTACTGATGATTATTGAGTATGACAGGAACCCACCAGAGGCACTCGCATATGATGAGTTGACAACATCTGGTTTGATAGAAATTAATATTTTTTTATTTGAACTTCTAAGTTCAGTTTGAAACTTGTTATATATATATATATACTCTGATGATATGTCATTGGTTGCAGGAACATGTTAGTTGCTTGGCCGAATGACTCACATATGGGACTTGTACAATTGAATGGAACAACATGGGAGGGGTGGAACAGTGTTCATGATCTTACCCACTAGCACTCTCGCCGTGACTTAGGTTGGAAAGGTCGAAATACCTTCGCCTTGAAGATCACGATGTCGTGAGGGCAGGTCCCAAATTTGGTTCGCTCACGAGGATTTTCTAGGGGGCGCGCATCAAGGCGGATTCCTTGATCCCTAGCACCATTAGTCTCACTATAGCAGGTAACATACAAGATGATAGGGGTCTCTGGTGTTGCACATATAATTTCCCCTCGTAACCACTGGATACTTGAAGGGCAAGTGGTGTGGCACCCTTGGAATTTCAAGAGAAATTATTGAAGGGCACAACTGACTTGGCACCCTTGGTATCAGAAATAAATTCTTAGGCATGGCACCCTTGGAACTTCGAATGGAAGTTCTTGAAGGGCATGACCAACTTGACACCCTCGACATCATTAAAGAAACTAATAAATATAATCAATATATGAAAATCCAACTATTCATATCAAGTGATATAGGATGTTAGAACCAAAGGAATTAAATCAAGAATAAAACTTAGGGTAAGGGAGGAATAGGAAGAGATAAAATATTTTACCATGATAACTCTACCCTTTCCATGTTAAAACAAAATATTAAGTGGATAATGTACATAAGTAACTTAATTAGGAAAAAAGGGGGAAAGAGGGACATAGAGTTAAGTATAAAGATTTATTAAAAACTTCATTAAGAGAAGAGGGTGGTGAATTAAAATAAGATTAATAAATTAAAATTTGAGAAATTTAGAGAACTTCCATGTGGCAAGAGCCAACATAAGAATATTCATCTAAAAGGCAAATTGAGGTAGTTAGGGGACCAAATCTGAGACTTATCAATTAACTTCAGTAATAAACACAAATTAAGGAGTAGAAAAGGGGGAATCAAGAGACAACTAGGAGAAGAAATAGGAAGTCTTGTTGGGTTGAGGAAAATACTATTTTAAATGAATAATTAAGTAAATTATTTTTGGAGAGTCTTGATGAGAGGGTGACACATGGGTGGGTGAATAATCAAATTTTGGGTTAATAAAAAAATAATTATTTATGCATGAAATTCCAAGTGTCACCTATGAAGCCTTCTATAAAAGAAAGAGAAATGGAAGGGAAAATGACCTTTTTGTTTACCCTATTGTTGGATGGAGGAGATTATGTCATTTTGAGTGGTTACGAGCTATAGTTGAGTTTGGTGAGGTAGAGTATTATAGAGAGGGGACTCTTGAACCAAGAGGGGCTCACCTCTATCAACTAGCACATTCCTTCGTTGTACAACCCCATTGCAGCTCAAGGGTCAGGAGAAAGATTACCAAAGGATCTGAAGCTGACATACGATAAGGTGTCTTTGCAATAGGCTCAGTGCCTGGTTTAAGGTCGATGGTGAAATCAATTTCCCTTTTTGGGGGTAAGCCGGGTAATTCTTCAGGAAATACATCCTTGAATTCAACAAGATTTGGATGTTTATCAAAGTTTTCAGAATCACCCTTATCATTTAGAGCCATCACAGTGAACATTTGACACCCCTTTCGTCTATATTTCATTAGTTGCATGGAGGAGATGAACCTTAGGGATACTCCTCGGTTCTTTCCCCTCAAAGATCTTCTTTGTCCATCATCATCTGTGAAATATAGTACCTTGTCTTTGCAATCTAGGAGTGCCTCATGTCGCTCCAACCAATCCATTCCTATAACTACGTCATAGACTCCTAATATCGTAGAATACAAGGATACCTTGGTTTTACATACACCCAGGTCCACCTCACAATCCCTTACCATATTTCCTACATTTCTTTTCATACCACATGCCATTTCTACATGTCTAAAATCATGTTGAGCAATTGGTTTGTGTTTAATCCTTGATAATGCATTTAAAGAAATAAAAGAATCAGTAGCTCCTAGATCTATTAAAATGACAAAACTCATACCATCAATATTACCTCTACTTTCCAACACAGTGGATTGGTGTTCGACCTGACGATTGTTCACCGCTGCATGGATGCGTTTGAGCCTTCCCCAGGTCCCCCACCGTAGCTGCTTTCTGAATTGAGTTGGTATTACCTGTCTTTTGAGGGAAATCCCTCTCGTAGTGAGCACCTCCACAAGTCCAACACCCCCTCTTAGGAGCTTGGCTTCTATTATTGACTAAACTGGGAGTTGGCTTGGAACTCTGTTGGAAAGAGCCAAACTGTTGGGATCAATGCTGAGGTGGTCTGACTTGGTGTTGTCGCATAAGACGATGATGTTGTTGTTGATGAGCTTGCTGAGGTACCCTATGCAGCTGTTGAGTTGGATGCCTATATGGTGTTCCGGTAGACCACTTTTGATGATTGGGCACAGGACCCCTTTGAAAATTTCTATGTTCCGTACTATTTCCATTGGTTACTCCTAATCCTGCGGGTCTGTTTGTCTTACTAGGTCCACTATTCATGATCTCCTCCTCTGCGATAATTTCTTGTTGAACTTCCTCGTGCAAGGTGCGAGGCGTTAAGATCCTAACCTTAGCCCGGATGTTACCATTTAATCCATACACATTTTTTCACCTTGAGTATTTTTGTGTTTAAGTGAGGGGCATAACGGAGTAATTCCATGAAATGAGCCTCATACTCCGGTACTAAGCGACTCCCCTGCTTTAATGCATTGAATTCATTTAATTGCCTCTCAAGAAATTCCTCTGATAGGTAGCGTTCTCTAAACTTTTCTTCAAACAATTCCCAAGTTAATTCTGAGATATCCATCCCCAATTGGGGTAATAAAGTCTTCCACCAAAGTAGTGTGTTTCCCTTTAGCTGGAATATACCCATCTTGGCCTTCATGTTCGAGGTATACTCTCTCAAGGTAAAGCACATAGCCATGTTTTCTAACCATGCCTCTGCAGATTGACCATCTGTGGACCCCCAAAACTCTAGAAATTTTACCTTTTCCAAATCTCGACGTACATCATTTCTTGTAGTGTTTCGAGGTGCTTCATTTTGTATGACTGGTCCTCCATGATCTCGTTCCAAACGGTTTATTAATGCCTCAGACATGTGTTAGGATGATTTCATTGAGCCTAGATCAACAAGTTAAATAGATGTATGTGTTATGAAGTTAAATTTATGGATTTTGATATAAGTGAATTAATTTTTACTGAGTTTCAAACTTGTATGATTATGGTTTAATTTCCTAGTTACTGTGTTTTAAAAAAAAAATAGTTAAGGCCCAACGCTCATCTAGTAAAACATAGGGTTGGTCTCTACATG